>JARKIC010003349.1:0-25368 GCA_029378375.1 Mycena olivaceomarginata | reverse complement strand
GCTGGCGAGCAAATCTCGAGAATACGCTGTAGTCGCATCCGCAAAGAAAGTTAATTGAATTGATGTTGGCGAAGGGTTCGAGCATTTGTCGTAGAGTTTGGAGCGGCCGTAGACGTGAGATTTCCAGGCGCCCCTGAATTTTCGTGGGTCACTTCGGAAAATGATGTCCCAAGCGCGTTGGTTGAAGTCGCGTGAACGTACCACATAATAATGTGAAAAAAGAGTGTGGTGGCCAAAAGAGCGATGCTGAACTAGGGCATTGAATTGGCTGTTGTACGATAAAGAACTCAGGGAGTTTATAACTGTCACCATTACGGACGAGCATCATCTGCCACATGTCATTGCAAAAGGGGCCTCTTTATCTGTTATCTTTGGGCGAGCAGCAAGCACCTCGGGAGTATGATTGAAAGTGACCGAGTGCGCGAGGGTGAAGTCCCTGAATACATCGTGAATTACTCGAAGCCCGAGGTTTGTTGATATGTCTGGCTCTCTCGAGAAACATGATCGGGGAACGAAAGACTATCTTCAGAATAGGATGCATCTGCCAGCAGCCGGCAGCCAATAGCCCTGTTCCTGAGAAGCGATATCATGATATTATCCGATATCCAGTTCGATATCACCAAGGAGATCTGGATAATAATGTGCAAAATTAAATTTTAAGGGCGCTGCGGTGAGAATCAGCAATGCGGAAGCTCGACTAACCACCAACATCGGCTTGTATTCCCTTCCACATATGCTGCAGCAGGTCATTACTTGGTTGGTCGCATTGTTGCCAAGATACATTGATAGATGGAAGATCCCAGAGTGCGGATCTTCCTATCGTGCCTTTTAGCGGTGGTCGTCAATCGGAGTGGGTCTTGTGGTGACTGACTTGGACTGAGAAAGTCTATTGGTCGGATAAGGGCGGTCGTGCAAGATAGAAAACTCGCATGTGTGCACGGAACAGAAGTCCACCGATTTGGATCAGAGACCAGAGTTTTATGGTGAGGTGAGGGATCGACACATGAGAACTTTGGTGAATCGAACTGGAGCAACCCACAGCAGCATTCCGCCGTTGAACCACAGCAAACCGTCACGGAGAGAATCGTTGTAGAACCACACCGAACAGCGTTCCCGAGAGGACAGAGTAGCACTTGGAAGGAATAGCGAGGTCCTTGTTCAGAACAGAACGAAAGCAACCGTCGCAAGGTCGCGGCCCGAGCCGGGATTGATAGTGGTACGCCGAGAATACGCCCTCGCCTAAGGCCGTAGTTAGTAGCAAGAGGCCGTCGGGTTCCAAAATTTTCAAGGTAAATCAAAATGTGAGTATTTACAATATCTTTTTTGTTGTGGCAGTAGAAAGATAGGGAGTGAGGATGTCGATTTTCAGCGACTCCTTCAATGAAGTTTGACATAGACCAGGTCGCCCATTGGAGTGCGTCTGCGGCGTAGGGGAGTAGAAGCGTATGTCTGAAAGACAATTGACGAAAGCCAAATTCAATGGTAGGCAGAGACGCGGGATCAGGACCACTGGCAGGGTAGTCCTTGCAAGGCCGAAAGCATCCACGAAAGGTGGAACCGAGGGAGAAAAAAAGGAAAGGGCTTGAAATGATATATGATGAGTGTCGTTGGAAATGAAACGAAAAGCAAAGGAAAAAAAAGAAGAGACCAAGAACCGGCGACCACTATGGGAGATGGGAGAAAGCGCCGCACCGCGCCTTACCCAAGCAGACACATCCGTTCGTCCGTCCGTCCGTCCATCAGGCCCGGCCAGAGGCCATTATGTCAACGATTTTTCCAATCCAAAGCTGCGCAAATTGTAGGAAGGCAATTCCAAATTTTGGAGGCGCGCTGCAGACCGGAACAGGAAGGAAAAACGAGACAAGATCAAAGCCCACACAATACCGCCCAGGGCCGGATACACATTGTGCGTAGGATGGAGAGAAGGAATGAAAGCATGCGGAATGAGTAACGAGGGGCAGCACAGGTGGGGACGACAGACCGAACCGAACCGAGACGCGCTGCCACCGCTGTTAAGAATGAGGGACGCGGCCCGAAATGAGAACAGGGTGTCTGGCGCACGGGGCCGCGGGCCCCATCTGTTTCCGGAGCTCGGGAGGGCGAAATGCCCCAACCTATGAAAGCAACAAGAAAAAAATGATAAGAGAGGAATGGAACGCACCCCAGAGCAGCATGAAAGCCGGAATCTGCGAGAACCACATGGAATTTGCCTGCGGGAGGGATAGTCTAGAAGATAGGAAGGCAGAGCGAGAAAGAGGGCTAAGTTCTTTGTCCCATTCGCGTTGTCGGGGCGAATGAGAAATTGAGAATCATCTTGAACGTTGCTGTTCCCACGATAGAACAAGATTAATATAGCGCGTGGCCAGAGGTCTGCGAGGACTGTGAGTGGGCGCGCAGGTGATTGGGACATCGCTCTAGTCTGGTCCTTTCAAGCTATCGTTGCTCGTTGTCTGCACCGGCCTCCATCTCAAGCGCGCTGCTACGGCGCAACGGACACCTGAACTTGGTCTACATTAGGGGCTTTGATTTTGTTCTGACGGTTCGGCGCTTTAAATTGCTCACAGACTCACAGTGCATGGCTACTGCCTGGACTGCGCTCGACATGCTCGGGTTGCCATGTGCGCCTCCCTTCTGGTTTCGCAGCCTCTTTGCATCTCTGGATTCTCCGTCACCGGTCCATTGACTAGATCTCCTCCGTCTTCAAAACGGCGTAGCCTGTTTTCGCGTCTCGGCCTAGTTTCTCTCAGACAGATACTATGACTGAATGCTCGTTCCTTGCTAGTTACATCAGGAAAAAGTCCTGGGCCGTAGTTGCCTGGCTAATAGAGAGTTTGCGATGCAGCTATTCGAGCTATCTGATGGCTATTTGGCGTTGCACAAATTGATGGCTAATGGCTCGAATGGCTTTGATACTTGCGCATAGTTTGGGAGTCATTGAATTGCCTCTGATTCATTCAGCTCATGTATGGGTGATCAGTCCCACTCACATATATAACAGCCAGATTGTAGGCCCAAATAGTTAATCTAGTTGAATTTGGAGGTCTCATGTAGTCTAGGAGCATTTTTAAGCTCCATGTGTGATAACACACTCATTGACACTTTTTCTAGCAGAAAAGAGCATACACTGACTTTATTTTATTAGCCATTCGAGCCATTAGCCATCAGTTTGCGCAACGCCAAACAGCCATCAGATGGCTCGAATGGCTGCATCGCAAACAGGCTAATTACATAGTCATTGGTAGCTGTCGTAGCTGGTGTAGCTTGGTAAAGTATTATATAGTGCCCTGTAGTCAATATAGCTTACTATAGGAATTATGTACAACAGTATTGTTTGGCGTGGTGATATGTTTGTCTATAGTGTCCAGTGTCACTGCTACGGGCATTAAGACCATGGACGACATATGTCGCACCACAGCAATTATACTGATTTCAAGTTTAGTACACATACACCACTGACCCAACTTCAGAAAACGTACCTAGTCTGAAATCTGCTGGCAGGTCTGATCATGGACCTCGGTTTTTGATGGGGGAATGTGACCAGTTTCTCACTAGTGCTGTCCATTAATATAATACGAAACAATATATTAATAATATATTATGAATAGCCTGTTTGCGATGCAGCCATTCGAGCCATCTGATGCTGTTTGGTGTTGCGCAAAACTGATGGCTAATGGCCTCGAATGGCTATTAAAAAATAAGTCAGTGTATGCTCTTTCTGCTAGAAAAGTGTCAATGAGTGTGTTATCCACCATGGAGCTTAAAAAATGCTCCCAGACTGCATGAGACCTCCAAATTCAACTAGATTAACTATTTTGGGCCTACATCTGGCTGTTATATATGTGAGTGGACTGAGTCACCCTACATGAGCTGAATGAATCAGAGGCAATTCAATGACTCCCAAACTATGTGCAAGTATCAAAGCCATTCGAGCCATTAGCCATCAATTTGCGCAACACCAAGCAGCCATCAGATGGCTCGAATGGCCGCATCGCAAACTCTCTAATAATACGGATACGATATGGAGCAGCCCATATTATGTGTATTAATATCATATTATGAAGCCATGGTATTGCATGTAATCCAGTCAGTCTGTGTCTGGGGCATTTGGTTTGAGCTCTATGGTTGTAAGGCTGCTGCTTCAACCTTACTACATTCCTCTGCACTGTCCAACCTCTCCCATAGTGGATTGGTTCAGCCTTGCTGTCTGCATCACATCGCCACTGTTCTGTGCTATCGCACTGCACTACCGCTGTTCATGCTGTCCTCATCGTATTGCTCCTGCCGATCCCCTTCAGCCTTGGCTTAGCACATCAATGCCTCAGTCCTCATTGCTCCTTGCAATCCTGCATTGTATCTTCACCACTACCACTGACTGAACATCATTGGCCTCAATCTTATTGCCTTTTGACTGATCCTCATTTGGCCTTCAGATTTCCTTATCATTGACTCGCCCACATCCCTCCTCAATGATCACCTATACCATCTTCGACATGCTACCTTTTACATTGCTGTTGTTGAGTCCTTGTCTTACATTCTGATTTATATCTTATGTTACATTCTATTCCTGTTACGTATCTTCTGCACATTGATTGTGATTATGTACTTTACTGATAGCATCTTCTCTTCTTGGTCTTGACCACCATGTACCTCTTTTCTAGTGGCTGCTCTTGAATGACCACACTATTGTTCTGTCATTCTTGGCTTCTCTTAGTTTTGTCTGGCCGATCACTCTAGTGTTGACTGCCTCCACAATACGGCAGCCTTCCAATGGTGTTTCCAAGCATCACATCAACATCACATTCGAACTTAAGCCCCTGTTTTCCGCTCCAGAACGCTCCCATCACTTTCAGCAGTGGAATCAAGCCGCCATCAAAACCAGTGCTGTGGTTGAAAATATACAGATTTCAGCCAGATTAAACTGTCAGAGTGTCGGGATAGTTGAGAAACTCATATAGTAACAAGTAACAATTCCCTTGAGTCCTGATGCAAAATTGCCAAAGGAGCAAAGTAAACTGTATTATTTTGATATTATTTAATATATTATTAATACTTAATATGATATTGCACTGGTTGACACTGGTTGGAGATTCAAAATTTTCAGCACAATTTACGGTGAAAAATGTTGATTGTTTTTCAGATATTTTTCACTGAAATAAATGGTGAAATTCTCAAACCTTTTTCACCCCTTTTCAACTTTCTTTCAAGTTTTTCACCTCAAACCAGAAAAGTGGTGAAAAAGCTTTGAAATTTTCACTATTTTTTCACTGAAAAATGTCTGAAAAACAAACGACATTTTTCACTGTAAATTGTGCTGAAAAATATGAATCTCCCAACCAGTGTGAGAGATTCAAGTTTTTCAGCACAATTTACAGTGAAAAATGTTGTTTGTTTTTGAGACATTTTTCACTGGAAAAGGTAGTGAAAAACTCAAAACATTTTCACTATTTTGTGAGTTCAAGGTGAAAAATTCAAAAGGAAGCTCAAAAGAGGTGGAAAAGATTTGAATTTTCACCGCTTTTTTCAGTGAAAAATGCCTGAAAAACAAACAACATTTTTCACCATAAATTGTGCTGAAAATCTTGAATCCCGACCAGTGTTGATATAATATGATATGGCAAAAGTTGTATTAATATTGTATTATGGACAACACTAGTTATCATGTCCAAATCGGGTTGAGACTCAGGATTTGACCACTTGCAACAGCCTAGAAGCCATTCTGACGACATAGAACATCTATTAAAAGCCATCAGTGGGTCCTAAAAGTTCTCCGAAATTTTGAGGTTCTTCTCGGTGTACCATTGCCATTTCAAGTCACATACAAAAACAGCGCCTCTTGTATGCATTTCAGATCCAATTTATTCGTTGAAAGGGGAAAATCAATCTGAAATTCCGTCCAAATGCATTCAGCAATGATGCAAGTGCCCAATGTTCCGGTGAGACGAGATTGTCCGAATTTGGGTGTGAGGATCACGTGTCAATCAAAAACCGAGGTCCATGATCAGACCTGCCAACGAAATCAGACTCCATATAAAAAGATTCATCGACTATCATGAATCTCGTGGAGTCTGACTACTGTACCGACTTGTATGGTAGCAACGTAACACATAACGCTGGGTCAAAAATGTTGCCTAAATTCGAGCATAACGCCAAAATTTCAACTTTTCCGGGCTGAATTTGGATTTTTTTCGGCCCTGGGGCTGTAATTCCCATTTTAGGCAGGTACGGTGCCAAATAAGGCAACCCGTTGCTACATCATAACCTGAATTTTGTGTAACGCTCCTTGGGCAGTTGCTACCATACAAGTCGGTACAGTATAAGTGAGACCAAAATGTACCATGTTCGAACCAAGCCAATGCCAGGATTTATGATGCAGCCAACACTGGGTAACACTTTGATCAGGAGTCTATTGAGCAAGGGACGACCTAAGAAACAATAAAGCTTCTGTCGAAAGGATTATGCAAAATATGTGCACGGATGTGATCACGGTGACGGAAAACTTGGAGATGCTAAGTCCGCAGCAGTAGACCGGTAACTGATCTGTCTACAGGAATAAATATCAGTATAGACAGACTGATTGATCTGGATTTTAATTTGGATGATGAGCGACGGCACCACTCAGTTACTGGTCTACCATGGTGGAGTAACTTGGCCCGATCAGTACATGTGACATGGTCCATGCGCACGTTGATACTGGACAACACTTTTTGATGCCATCTTTGTCGCTTTCTTTCCCTCCCCACTTCCTCCCTTCTCGTCACAGGACCCCACCTTCAATGCTACTCTGCCAACACAATCTGAATGCCACAACAGCCAACAACTGCACCCATGACTGTTCTCACACAGTCTCATGGATTTCCGAGACCGCTGTTCAGCATATCACTGCCTCGATCTCACAATGTCCACCTCTGCCTGCCGATACACCAGGCTTTGACTTCCCCTCGCAAAAGTTGCTATGTCTCACCAGCCTCCCAAAGTCTTGCAGCACGACACTCCAATCCCTTGCCTCTTACCCACCCACATCGCGCCGCATCTTCACCCCGATTTGCATCAAGCATTCTTGAAGGTGTCAATTCTTTCTTCAAGAATCATCTTCAACCTTTTGAGTCCTTATGTCGTCAATCCATTCTTCAAGCAATATTCAAGTTGTCGTTCTGATGTCCTTCAAGATTTGTTACTCCCGTGCAGACCGTCCAAGTCGCATCCACACTGGTACCCGTCAACGCTGATTTCTTTTTCTGGGGGGGACTGGGTGATCCTACAAGCTTCATATATCACATCCGTAAGATGCACTCAACCTCTGTTTGGCAACATACTAGCAGGCCCCAGGTTCAAGTCTTCAAGCCAATCCTTGCAAAGTTGAGCATGCCGTGAAGTGCTCTCCCTTTAGCTCAAGCCCCACTCCCTGTAAACCCACCGGCTTACAGACCGTGACACACACTTACATACTCAGTTCCCTCTTGTCGTTTACCTTGTTGTAGCACCTCCCTCACGCATCTCGCCCACTTGTCAAATCCATACTGTGGCTCTGTTGACGTTTGTCGCATCGTTAAGTGTTCGTGTCTGGCTGACACGCTTCCACTCCCTTCATTTTTGCGACACCCATATTATAAACTTATTGTACTTTGCTAGCTAGCATCAATCTATTGTTTGCATTACTGTACAATTTCGTTCAAATCGGCAGTCACGCGTCACGCACCCCCCTGTCGATCACGAACTTTGGTCGATGTCACGCGTCACTTGGGCCTCTGTCGAACCTCCAAGTGGTCACACAGGCCCCAAATTGCCTAAAAAGAAGAAAAAAAAAAGGGAAAAAAGGGAAAATTTCCGGTTCAAATGCCGAAATTTTCGAGGTGTCACGCCAAAAATCGGCGGCTGCCGAAATGTCGAATAGGTAAAATGGGTCACGCATCACACCCCTGTCGATTTGAACGAAATTGTACAGTACAAGCGGTCGCTGGCGCGAAGCGCCAGCTCCCACTTCCAAGTTTAATGTTGATGTGCCAAAGATTTGGGTGTGATGAACCAAAGGAGGGCGTGAGAAGGCTTCAGACACGGATAATTTTATAAAGAGAGAGATTTTGTGAAGCTGAATGAACAGCAAGATGATAAGAACAATGGAAAAAGGCAAGAGGTGAGCGATCTCTGGATCGTGGAAATCGTTCCCACGACCACCCACCCCCCCAAAAAAAGGAAAGTGTTTGGCTCAGGCAAATAGCGGCGATCAACGGCATCATATTCTTCGCTTCCACTACTACACGCTGCGCGTCGCGCACAAACTGCAAGAGGATACGTGCTACGACGCGTTTCACGCGACATATCCGCTAATCCTACCTCTCGTCCAACCCTTCAACCCTGCAAACAGTATGGAAGCTTGACTCTGTACATACCGTACATTCTCCGCCGGTAAATAATGCACATAACGCGGATACACTTTCTTGGGGTCCATCAGACGTGTCGCACAATGACCCAACAAATCTTGAGAGAGGACAGGCTAGTGAAGGAACCAGGGAGGTTCAATGTCCAAGGTGCCGCAGATCAGCCGAGCGGCGCCACTGTCAGTTTTGACAGTTTCGTAACATTGATGGCATCCCAAGATCCAGATCTTGCTCACCTCTTGGAAAAAGGTGCACCCTATGCCGGCTACACAATGATGCTACAGCACTATGAAAATATATTGCACTACAGAGTTGTCAGGTGCTGTTACATCGACCTATATAACAGGGGGTTGTCGACTGCGCTATAGGAACTATATTGACTACATTGTACTATGTATTCAATGGAAAATTTCCTGATGTAGGCTGTAATTTACGGCCAAGGGTCATCCACCGGAAGATGCCGAGAACAGCCCAGGGGGGGGGAGGTGGGGGGGGCGCGGCTAAAGGAGGGTCTTACTGCACTTTTCCGACCCTGTGTGGAAAATTTTAAGGGTGGGTACCCCTTGCGTACGGCCGTAACCGCATACGGTACGGTGAGGATCCCTAAACAATATCCAATCGCAAAGAAGAATGCAGGGGAATAAAATCAAGCGCAATGGAGTTTCAACGGTCGAACTGTCGCTCCACCACAGAAAAAAAAACTTTGGGACATGTGCAGGGGCCGACCACTGTGACTTCCACGGAGTCAGCCCCTTGTTGTATGTTCATATCTATGTCATGTATGTTACTGTTACAATATGTCTTTGTATGCCGGTACCCGGCAACAAAGGGAGAGCTCGCTAAATCCGAGTTGATTTTTCACTCGCCAGTGCCAGGGCTGTGCTGGCAGAGGCAGAAATCGGCGCCCACCTGATCAATTGGGGTCGCAAGCTCCCCCAGTCAGTCTTGGACATGTGTCGACAGCGGGACGAGACTTTGAGAGATCTCGTACGTTCTGATTCTCGTAACGTCGTATATTCCAGTGTCCCTTTCGAAGCTTGTCTCACAGACGCTTCAACCACCTAAGGGAGCAACTTTATTCTTACGGCAACACCTCTTAGGTCATTTCGGTAGTGGTACAGTAAATGACCTATGAGGTCCCTCGGAGTCGGAGGTGACGGTGCTATTAGTCACATATCCCCATCTGGGTATATTGCGCTCTGGGGTTGGCCGCTGTTGCCTGCTTTATTCCGGTAGTTCCCGGTATATTCCCACGTTGTAGCCCAGATGTAGCCTGCGACAGGGGTGCTCCCCCTGCACCTCCCTCCTTCCTGTACTGCTTGGCTAGCGTCAATTTGATCCACACTCCATGTCTGTCAAATGCAGTCCAATATGAATGCAGGAGCAGGTAACCTGTTCTGCCTCCAACACCTCCGACACCTTCATAGCTCAGATGTGGCCTGCGACAGGGGTGCTCCCCCTGCACCTCCCTCCTTCCTGTACTGTTTGGCCAGTAACAATTTAACCCACACCCATCTCTTTTGAATGCACTCCAATAAATCCGCCTAATCTGTCTCTACATGCAGGAGCAAGAACCTGTTCTACCTCCAACACCTCCGACACCTTCATTGCAGAGGTTTTGGTTTCTTTCTTTCCAGCTCATCTCTTGGCACCAGCTTGATAGCACTGTGCTTCTTTTGTATCTTTCTGGTGCTGTTCATTTGTAAATATGTGCTTCTATCCAGGCCTCATGTTCCACCTGGTCCCAGCACCTACGTTAGAATGATTTTCCCATCTAGTGGCATCTCTACTACTACGAGCAGGAAAGCAAACCTTGGGATCTTCTCACAGCTGCTGAGCAGTGGTTCAGTTCAGTATGGGCAATGACAGTGGTTTCCATCAGCCTCCGGCACCTTCTGCATTGCGGTAACTATCTCTCTTTTTTTTTTTTTTTTTGCCAAAACCTTTCCCAGTCAATTGTAAAACACCCTTCCCACCTCAGCTGCACTTCTGTGTATATAACTGGTGTTGCTGGCCACCTCCATTGCATATTTTACACTGATTTATCCCTTTTACAAGTTCAGCCTTCAGTCCACTGGAATTGGCTGCAGGGTAACACATTCAAGAGAACTGGAATTATTGTGGCAAAAGAGACACAGTACAGTCTCATATAGATCTCCCTTTCCATAAGTTTACGCCTTTCAACTCCGCCCACAGTCTCCGTTATCAGTGCTCTGGAGCCACTTGCCAACGCACCACCAAGATCAATCAATTGCGACTTCTGTAAGTGGTGGGCCGCAAACACACCAGGCTCTTGTTGTTCTTAAAACAATTCAAAGTTTCAACCAAAGAGTGTCTTTCCACTTATGGCCTATTGCGGCCCCTCTAAGTTGGACTTAAAGCTGACAAACACCCAAATTCAAGGCCTCAATGCTCAGGAATATCATAATACTCTATCCCGGTGCAGTTCAATATTTCAACCAAATGGCATTTTCGAATTTTTAGCCTACTCTGACCCCAGATTGGTCCCAAGGCGAACTAGCAAGTGCATTTAGGGTTGAGTGTATTTTTCGAGCTTGAAACCTACTTGGTAGATACTTTTGACTCAGCTAATGAATGCCTACTTCGCCTCCTACACCACCTCCGACATGCCCTCTTCTTGTCTTTAAGAGCGCAAAGACCGCTGGAAATGGTTACCGAAACTTCAATGAACAGAACAAGACCATATACAATAAAATGGCCTTTAAGAGCGACATCCCTGACTGCATATATGAGAATAATATCTAATTTCGTTGTTTCCCCCAAATATCCATGTTCTAGTATTCTGAATACACACTGTTTACTGATATAATACCTGTCAGAAGTCACTTGAGTTATAGCTGAAGAGTTTTGGAGTTCTGGAAATTCACAATGTTTTTGAACTTGAAGTTTGAAGGATCTGGCCAAGGTTCAACTATGAAACCTAGATGGATTCCGGTGATATTCTTGCACGGCAACTTTACCTTCAGATAACCCGGGATGTTTTGACCATTTATTCATGGGGCGACCCAGGGCTTTAATTTGAGCCCCTGGTCGTGATATTTCATCCAGTATTGGGTGTGTGGGGTCTAATTTGCGGAGGTCCGACCGTTATTCATCTTGTGATTGGCCGATCAAACACGGTCCGGGCTCCGGCCCGGCCGCCAAACCCGAAGTGATCTTAACTTTTGCGGCACTTCAATGAACTTTCAATATCCTGGAAAATGTTTTCAAACATTTATAACCTCTCATTCGTATATACAGTCCATGCTTTTGCTTCTGCTTACCTGGAGCCTCCAACACCTCCTATTCCCCATAAACTTTGAAGGCCTATGTTCAGCTCTGTCAGTGCTGTTGTGAAAGCTGAGATCTGATGTTATATTTGTGCCTTTGAAATTGTTGCATCGCTGTTTTGAGTCAATAGAGGTGGACAATAAATATGGAATGTTGAACTTCACTCACTACATCCACAGTGAACTCACATCTTGAAACAGGTAGCTATGTACATCACTTGTGCTTGAAATTCAATGAGACCACAGAGATGAGAGATATCCATACCACAGGGGTAAGTCGGTATACTACCCAGAAAATGTGGTAGAGGTGTTGGAGGTGCGTTGGAGGTGTCGGAGGTGTCTGATGTGGAGTCCAACCAACAGCGGGCATCATGCACACAGGTGAATGGTGGCCTGGCAGATCAACCCATAGCAACTCACAAGCCAACACAAGTGAAGATGGCCGCACGGATTGACTTTTACTGTGACAGAGGTGAGGGAGTTATAAGACTGGTAGACAGGCATATGGCTGTGAGTTCCAGGAGATGGCACCAGTATTGTTACGCTGAGGTTCAGAAAGATGTTTCAACAGGACCTAGAACTATTGTTGTGACGGAGGTGGTTCATACACAAGGACTGTCTATATGCAGGTGAACATTTGAAAATCAGGAGTATTTGAGCTGGCATACCTTAAAGGTCACTGTTTGCATAGAACAGTACCTGAGCTGGAAAAACAACATTTTAACATTAGAGAAGGCGGCAGAGGTGTCGGAGGTGGATCAATTTCGCATTGCTGGTGATGCAGGCAGAGAAAGCAGGGAGTTTGAACTGGAGTACATATAACAGCAAAGAGGATTAAAACATAGACAGAACTAGTGCTAACTGAGCAGCATAAGAGCAAGGAAGCTGCAGGAGGATATTGCCCCTGTCATGCATGTTACTATTTCTTCGACCTCATAGAATACGACAATGATATTCATTTTGTATATAATGTACCTGAACTGAGTGAACCGGCAACTTTTCGGGCAAATCACAGAACCTCCGACACCTACAATGCGAGCCGTATCCCGTAGTGGATGGAAGATTGGTGTGTTCTGAGCTGTAACCCATGCACCTACAATTGTCATGTTTGTGTGCTCACCCACACACAATTCCTCATCATGATCGAGGGATTGCGATTCCGTGGATAATTTGGATAGTAAAGCGATTGCATGGATCGTTTGGGTGGTAAGAGAGCGCAGCTTTTTGAGGGTGGGGGCTGGCAGAGACCGTTCCCATGCTGTCTTGTGTTCGAGAGAGACAGTGGCGAGAGCTGCGCAGCGGTTCAAAGGTGATTTGCACAGTGAGGGTAGTCCGAGGTAGGCGGGGGAGGCGGGGTAGGCGGGCCATGCTGATGCCGACGTGGCGAGGACCTAAGCGAAGTTAAGCGGGAGGCGGGGTAGGCGGGCCATGCCGATGCCGACGTGGCGAGGACCTAAGCGAAGTTAAGCGAGCCCGGCCTACGACGTCTACACCACCGATGCGGACCTCATAGGTCCATTCACGTACCACTACCGAAATGACCTAAGAGGTGCTGCCGTAAGCAATAAAGTTGCTCCCTTAGGTGCTTCAACCAATGACATTCGTACCTCGCACGAAGCCCATTTTGGCTTGATTGTTCTATGATAGACGAATTTTGGACCCTGAAACTTAGGTTGTATAATTATTCATCCCGCCGAGTCGGCGGGAGTCCGGGACAGACTATTTATAGTGCGTTGCTGTTCTTCCCCGAAGGGAAAGGTAGAAGTTAGTCCGTGCAATGTGTCCTATCCCCGAGAACACTTGATGTCAGCCTAGAATTGCAGGGCGACTACTCATAATCCAAGAGCGCGGTGGGCCGCGAACCGGCCCACCACTTCGGCTGAGGAAGCGAAGAGAGTGTACGTACATAATGATTGGGTGTTTGGCTCTGACAATTCGAAGCTGATGATACGAATATTCGGGTCTGATAAGCCAAAAGTAATTTTCATAAGGCTTGGCTTCAGACAGACCCACGCGATTTTATAAAGAGGGGATCTAAAGTAACGAAGCACCCAGTCCTTGCCCTCACCAAACCATCAGATAGATGGGTATCTCGCTACTCCTGGCCTTGGTGGCTTTGTGCGTCTTCGTGCGTCTGCGGAAAGTAGGATCTCGGGAAGCAGGACTCCCTCCGGGCCCACCCACTGTGCCCCTGCTTGGGAACTTGCACATGATGCCAACGGAATTTGCTCAGCACAAGTGTGTGCCCTTGCAAGACTCTTTCTGGCCTTACGCAGTCTCTCTAGGTTTACTGAATGGGCTCGGAAATATGGCGGGATTTATTCTGTGAGCGCCAATTCATATGGATGTTTGGAGGGGTTCATTTACTAGTCGCTTCAGCTGAAAGTGGGTTCCGGGACAGCGGTGGTGCTCACAGACCCTGCAGCGGTTAAGGACTGATGGATAAGCGGAGTGGCTCGACAGTTGAACGACCTCCTTCACACGTCGTTGAGCTTGTCACTGGAGGGTTGAATATGGTATGTGCTAATTTTGAATGAGGCCACGACATTCTCACCATACCCCGTTGTAGGCCTTTGCGCACTACAGTGCGTCCTTCGCTGGCAAGTTGGATTGACACTAATCAGATTACATGCAAGCCAAAATTGGAGAACTCTCCGTAGGACGGCTCATGCTATTCTGACACCTCAAGCCTCTGCTCGACACGTGCCCATTCAGCAGGCTGAGGCTTCGCAGCTCCTCCACGATATTTTGCGGCACCCTCAGGCTCGTCATACAGTTTTGATACCAGTTTCAGCTTTTGACTTAGTATCAGGGCTTTTATACCCACATCCGGCGGTACTCTAACTCTGTCATTCTGTCCGTGCTCTATGGGAAGCGCTCGCCGCGATACGAGACGCCCCAAACAACCGCGTTCTTTAAGGCCCAGCACGAATGGATGCTGGTCTTGAGCCCGGTGCTACACCCCCCGTCGACATGATTCCTATCTTGAAATACGTTCCGGAGCGGTGGGCGAAATGGAAGCGTGATTGCGCGAAAACACGTAAACTGCAACGAGACCTATATTTCGGTCTGCTGGACGAAACGAAGGAGAGGCTGCGGAGGGGCGAAGAGAACGGCAGCTATATGGAGGAAATATTAGCGAGACAGGAGGAGTTTGGGATGGACCGGGAAATTACGGGGTTTGATTCCGCATTTTTTTGATAGGCCACTGAGCTCACAGCCACTTAGGTATCTTGGTGGCGTGCTGATTGAAGGAGGATCGGACACAATCTCGTCATTTCTTCAATCCCTCATCTTGGCGTTGACTGCATATCCGGACGCGCAAAAGAAAGCTCACGACGAAATGGATCGCGTGGTTGGCGAGCATCGCATGCCCACTTTGGATGACCTGGAAGAAATGCCTTACATTCGTGCCATGATTCTGGAAGTGCGTTTGTTGCGTTCATGCCTTTAATGGGACTTACTCCGGAATTAGACGCATCGATTCCGACCTGTATTGCCGCTCATAGTTCCCCACAGTACAGTGACTGCAGAAGAGGTACGTCTTTCTCACAAAGACGCGCCATCATCCACCTTATCTGCACAGTTCAACGGTTTTGTTATACCCCAAGGGAGCACCATCTTCGTCAACGTTTGTGAGTTCAAGAAATTTATATTTGTACTGGCGTCTCACCACGCCAAATCCGTTTTAGGGGGGATTTTCCATGATCCAGGTGAATCTAGTTCTTCTCATTCGGGTCAAGTTTATAGTTGATCTTCAGATCTTTACGACGACCCGGAGAATTTCATTCCGGACCGATATCTGCTTACCGAAAATGGCACAAAACCAGGCGTTGATGACAGGGGTATGCGGCCGAATTTAGAGTTTGGAGTTGGTCGCGTCAGTCCTACCAACGTTCATATTTTCTACATTTAACCACCTGACAACAGAGAGTGTGTCCTGGCATTCACGTGGCACAGAATTCGACAGTGCGTTGTCGTACCACCGCCGTAATTATGCCTTCACAAATTTCATTAGAACATCAACGCTATGAACCTCATTTGGGCATTTAACTTCACCCCGCCCACGGACGGGGACGGCAATCCCATGAAGCCGGATATATTCGACTATGAAAAGGTGAATAGATGTTATGTCATACAATGCACTTCGACGCTGACTTGCGCAGGGACTTTCGACTGCGCCGCGGCCGTTCAAGTGCAACATCACCCCTCGCTCACCAGAAAGCGGAAATCATCGAACGCGAATTCCTTGAAGCAGCGGATACGTTCTCGAAATTCGAGTTCGAGCTTAGTCCGGAAGATCAGGAATTTGTGGCCAATTCCCGGCTGCCGCATATCAGCCGATAGGCCCGGCGCCCTTCCTCCTTCTTTATTGTGTAGTACGAGTACAAATTGCCTGACATTTCTCGACAAATTGTAAATTTCTCAAAACCAAAATTGGAAAGAATGACCCGTAGGGTAGTGGGCGCCTTGCAGCCCATCCGACTATGAAATTATCAGCCGTTGTCACTGTAGTCTCGCTGCCGAAGCCCACATCATTATACGATGGATCTCATCACTTTTGGCGTTGTAGCGGTTGTGCTCCTCTGGCGCCTCTCCTAATCGTCACCCATATACAGCGCTGCTGTATCAGTAGTGAAAATCTGCCAGCTTCGAGCTCAGATTGGGTTTTGGGAAATCCACTATTTTACTCTTTTGATACCTATCTACGTGTGAAAGACTTAGGCTTCAATCTGCGCGCTCTGGGCCGTGGTATTCTGGGTGATTCCCTCCGTGCTACTTGGTGTGCTAGACCTTCAGGTGCTTTGCTATCTCCTTTTGTTAACATTCCCCAACACACGGGGAAATTCATGAAATTTCAGCTCAGTGTGGTAAAACTCAACCAATGCTTTTTCGCTCTCCCTCACCAGTCGTTCACTCTTAGCTCCTTACCTACGAGCCGCCCGCCCTCAATAAATATTCGGGAAAATATGATTCAGACCCGCAAGATCGCGTCTCGTTTCTGGAACTTGTTCGACAAGCCGTTGGTGCGTTGGCCCCACGAATCGAAAATTCAGAGCGGATGGCGCATAATGATGAAGAACCACAAACCGTTCATAGCCATTTGAATCTTCCGGGACGCCCGAATGCTCTAAGAATCCCAACAAAATCAATCCGCTGATTGAAGCTCCCTGGATCCAGTGATTTGTCAAGGTGGAGCGCCGACAGGTGGAAGAGAAGAAGAAGAAATGCATTTACCGCGACCAGTCATTCTTTCGCACTCTCGCATTTCCCAACACATTGGAGCACGGAACACGGAATAAAACAATAGGGCTTTGACCTTCAAACTGTTCGGACAACCACGAGGACGAAGCGAAGTACAAGCACGAAGTATCTTACCCTGAACCGGAAGCTTGAAGGCACAGATTGGCGGAAGATATTGTTGAATATATCCTGGTGCAATTGAGGAAAGAATTGTCGAATTGAGGTTTTGACCAAGAATATCGTGTCGGTTCTCGTGTCTTTGCCGAGCGAGCGATGTTGCTGCTCGCCGAAGATATATTGGCTGGAGGACCTGGCAATTGATTTGAATTCCGCGCGCCGCTCAGACTTGATGCATTGCGCGGTAGAATCGTCAGACAAATCATGATGTTGAAGAATCAGGGCTTGCAGCACCGGCTGGAGTGCATGCACGAGTTGGAGATTGTTGGCGACGGCGCTGGAGCGGGTGGGCCCCGGTGAGTGCTCCGGTTATGCGCCGTTATTTTCTTTCGTTCTGTATTCTCTTGATTTCGGCGATTCGGGTGTCGCGGAGGGCAGATTCTTTTGGAGTGCGCATCAGGAGCGGAGTAAAGAACAGGGAGCGCGAATTTGGGCGGTGTGCGGCGGGGCACAGAGGAGATCTCTTGGGAGGAGGAACGGTGATGCGGCGCGTTTCATCCATGCCCCTTCCGCGCTTCGCCTTCCTTTGCGCGTTTTTTAACGGATTTTCGATGGAGGTCTTCTTTTTTGCCGCCTCCTTTTCGAATTTCCGTCTGCCGCCGCTCAAGGGCGTTCCAATGTATTCGTCTACCTGGGCATTTCTGACGGAGTTTTACCTGCCACTATTCCGTATCCGAGCTTCCTTCACTTCTACTTTTGCCTTTCGTCCCGAGTCGTGATGCCCTCTTGGTTTGAGCTTGTCTCCTCCCTCTCTTACGCTCGCTGCTGAGACGTGTTTCCCGTCGTCGCGTGCAGCCATCTCTGTTTGTTTCCCACGATTTCTGGTTCATGGTCCGGAGGTTCACAATAATTTCCTATCAACTTTTGCAGTTACAGTCTATGTGTTGGGCACATATTTGGCGGGCGATCGGGCGATTTTTTCTTTCCATTTTTCCTTCTCGCTGCTGCACCAATATTAAACGGCCATGATCGATGGCTTCGAGTTTCACCGCGATCCTGACTCTTATACCAGGGCGATAAACTTGTGTCTGGCTCGTTTTCTGGTTTGGGTTTCCAAGCCTCAAGGACTCGGTCCACTCAAATGCTGCTCTACGATTTTCTTTTTGCAAATACCTCCCAAGCGTTTGAAAACGGCCCGTTTGAAGTGTCTGTTCTGGAATGCGCCGAGTCTCTCGGACGTGGTGCATGGTTGGTGCATGGGATCCTTTTCGCGCATATGTGTGTTACCCAAGGCTCTCGACTTTTCCAGGTTATACTTTGCCGCTGGGTTGGTCCCCCTCTCGACCCCAACGTCGCATCGCGCCCGTCTCCGCTGCACCCGCCGTTTCCGCTGCGTTCCCGCGACGCGTTTGTTTGCGCGCATGTGGCAGCGCCCACCGTCGGTCGCGACGCCACTTCTCTGACTCTCACGGTGACCATCGATCTCCCAACCCACTCACCTGCGCCTGCACGCCTGGTCTCCTTTCGTGTTCCCCACCCTAGGTCTGTCCCCATTCTACCCTTTTTAGTTATCTGCTCATTCTCATCTACGCAATCTATCCTTGTCTCTTCCATTCATTTCACGTCCTAATTATCCTTTTCTACCTCCACAGAGCCTCCCCGTCCCTCCCCGCTGTATATATGATGCCTCCCGTGGGCATCCGAGTCCCCTGCACTGGTCGATTCACCGTCTGGCGTCGTTTGCATGGGACATCCATTCACAGAACCCCGTCGTGCGACCGCCGCGACGAGCCCAGGGCCCTACCGCTCTCGTCTCCCCGCTCGCGCAATCCTACCATTTTCCCTCACCGACGGTGCCCTAGACGCCGCGCGCGGTGGTCGGAAACGGTGCGTACAATTATATCTCACTCCCTTGTCTTTCTTTGCTCACGCTTCACCTAGATGTCTTTGGGTACTGTCCCATCCACGCGATTCTCCCGGATCCGCTTCTGTGCCTCCCTCCGCGCATTTTCACTGGCGATGAGACGTTCCGCGCTGCGGAGATTGTAGCATGCCCTCAAACGCACCTCCACCGCTTCCACGACGACGCCGAGGAGACCGTGCCCAGCTGGCGCGCGACCCTTCCGTCCGCCCCATCGATATTTCACGGGGTGCATCGCTCGTCACCCAAAACGTCGCCCCACTCTGGCATCCCCACTGTCCAGCTCAAAAGCCCGCTTTCCCCCTCGCACGTCGGCGGCGTGCACTGTCGCATCGCTAACCATGACATTGCCATATGCTTCCAGCAATGCCATCCACCGCGCTCCGGTAGGCATGCAGACACATCGCTTCGTGTACCGCAGCCGTACATTCTAACCCGAAGCTTGCCCCATGCACACCCGCAGCTGGATGTGCAACGCCGAACCTTGCCCACTCACATTCCCGCCCGTCTTGACGTACGTCTCATCACCGACGGTGGCAGCTCTGAGCAGGCCCTCGCGCTTGTCACCTCGGGACTTCTCCGCGATCCCCGCCGATGCACGATGCACCCGCATCGAAAATTGTATGCAGCCGCTGTAGACGACTCACGCGCATGCGTGCAATGGGCGACGCCCCCTCCCACCGCCTCCCCGCCCCCTCCCCCACGTTCGTCCACTCTATTCTCCCCACGCACCAAACCCCATTGCGCACGGGCATTCGCTGAAGGGATAATATAGGGATGGTGACGGTCACCCACACGGACAGACGTACGCGCATGTGTGTCGCGGGACGGACCCCAACGCATCAAGGTACTATATTTAGTCGCGGCCGATATGGCTATCGCGAATGGGGCCACGCGGCGCGCATGAGGACTGGCGTGATTAGGGCGAAGGAGAAGGATGAGCGTGGAAGGCACTTCCACGGGTGCTCGACGTACGGATCTACCACCACTGCGCGCAGAGCCGGAACCCGCCAAGCCTTCCCACCCGTCTCCTGGTCCTCATCCACGTTGCGCGAGAATGTCAGCGAGCAACAACTGCCGCTACGCCCACTCCCTCTACGCACCCCTTTGGACGACTTTTGATCGTCCATCCATACTTGACCGTTTTCCCTGTTATCCTGAGCCATCTCCACGTTTCACAAACCTTACCCCTTCATCTGAGTTGTATATATTCAATGAATTAACCTCTTTTTTGGCGTTCTGCAGCGAAAAAATGCAAGGACCAAAAAAGGCTAAGAGCCGATGCTCGGCTTAGTCGGCCGACCACCATCTTTCTCAAGCACCGACGACGCGGCGACGCTCAACGGCACAGTCGCTGTCTGTTTCCACCTCAAACATGACTATCTTTCGGCTCGCATCGAATTTTGTACTCACTGGCGGCGGGTCTCAAGGTTCACAAGCCACAAGCTCTGGCGCTCGTACATAGTCTTTTCTCCTTCAAGCCGGAGCGACATCGGTTGCGTGAGATTGGTGCGTGCACGGGGGTTCGGGCCGGTCAAGCGGGGATAGGGGGGAGGCAGGTACTTAGGGTCGGCCATGAAGCCGAAAAAAAAAGTTTTCATCTCTCAAGTGGTGAGTCCAAATGGCTCCGAATGGTGTCAGAAGGGTTCAAAATGGCGTCAAATCTCATTTAGTGGTCCTTGAATAAGTCTCCAGTCTGTCCATCGGTGGTTCATCCATTTTGGGAAATGATGATGGCCGTGTTTGGCCACTAGGAGTCAGAGAGGCAATGCAGAATCATCCCGTATCCTTTCTATATTTTGAGTGCTTACACTGGTGTCCTGGGATCATTCAGATATGTGTAGAGTGGAATTGCAGGGTCTAGGCCGATCACGCGATGGAAAATTACCCCCGTTTTGTAAATCACATGATAGGTAGGGTCACCGAAACCATGTTTTGAAAATAACGGCCTAGGTGGACTTTTTGACGGACCTGATCCCTTGGCTTAGGCTTACAGTTAAGCGTATGTTCCCAAGACTCCTGCCAAACAAACTTCTTCAACTGTTTGCAATCTTTCCTAGGCCATTTCTGGCAATTAACTCCAACAGTACTTCCACCGGTTATTGCGCCCGGGTGGGCGGGACTGAATGCTCGGCTATCCCAGGTCCCAGGACACAATTTTTGAACTCAGGAAAAGCCGGGTCTCGAATCTGAGTACTTATTAATCCGGGCGGTCACCGGAGCAGTTGAATAGTCCCGGTCCTCCTTTCAGGGTTGTAGCTCTTTCACACAGTGACACGGCGTGTACCTAGCATTTGGTATACCCCTTCCGGAATGACTCTTGGAATTCCGCCACCAAACGTCAAACTTGAATTGGTTACTGCCAGAGACCGGGTAGTTGACAACCTAAGCCAAGGATACCCGTCGGAGACTGCCGAGGCAAGGAGTCACGACGAAAGCGAATTGCAGGGTTGACTTGACCGTCTAACCCATCGGGCAATTTGTGATCGATCGGCCATGGCTCGATAATTAAAACCATCACCTTCGTTTTGCAAACTGTTTCTTCCTTTACCTCTAAGATGTCTTTCAATGCGGACATCGTTATTGGGTACATTCATTCTCATCGAGTTTTCGAAACACAGCCTTACTTCGTTCATCTAGGGCTTTGCTTGTGGGAACCTGGGCAAATTCAGTAGGCATGTATCTTGGCATATTTTGCGTGTTGAGAAACTATGGATGCTAGGTCCTGTACACGTCGAAGTTATTCAGGTATGTGAGTCCAAATTCACGGTGGAGAGATACCAAACTAGCTTCAGGTAGCTCACTACTACCGCCACTTTAAACACGACAATTGGATGTTGAAGGTTCATCCTTTGGTCGTACCGTGTTAACTCTCTGATCTTCCGACCTGCCTCGAAGCTGTTAGTATTGTCTGCGATTTCGATCGATTCGGTGTCGATGTGCGCAAACTATGCCTCTGTATATCTTGTGTGTATCTGCTTCTTTCACCACATGAATGGGCTAATATGTGCTATGTGCAGTACACAATCACTCACTGGGGTGTGTCGTTCCACTTTATCTACCACTATCGCTGACCCAGCTTGCCTTTTTTAGGAGATTTGGCGTATGTACAGAACCAGTATTGGGCAAGTCATTTTGGTCTTATTGGAATAAACGTAATCGAACGCATATCATCCAACAGTTTGATCCACTCTACATCTTTGCAACTGGTGTGGTGGCCGCTCTGGCCCAAAGTTTCCTGGCTGGTCGGTACTGGCTCCTGTGCGCGTTCATATCGTTGTGTCAAGGCCCAGCTCCTAACCTCGTTCTAGAACTAGAAACAAATTCATCACCCTCACTTTATTCATCTTTATTACAGTCGCAGTAAGCTTCTATCACTTTTACCAAAGTCTGATCTGAATCGTCACTGACAGACTGGCGGCGCGTTCGCTTGTGGCGTCACGATCGCGATGTTCCCCGAATACACGAATCGGAGGAAGGTCATAATACCCGCCACGTGTGTCGTCATTTCTGTCAAGGTCCCGCTCGATTTTGACTAATATACGAATGTAGAACCTGGCTTATCACTGAAGCCGTGACAGACATTTCAATTGCGTCGGCTCTCCTGTGGGAATTCAGGAAAGCCAAGTCCTCGTTCAAGGAGACCAGGAGGTGAGTTTGCGAGTCAGCATTAGCAACGGAATATAATTATTGTCGGTAGTCTGCTCAATAGACTAGTGGCACGAACCATCCAGACTGGAACTGCTGGGGCGAGCATAGCGTTGGCTGTCTTGGTCGCGTAGGTTCCAGAAATTACCGGCATTTGTCGAACTCATATACAACTGTTTAGATTTCTGGCAAACAAAGAAAGCAACGGTGAGTTTCTCGGCCTTGGCTTTTCATCCGTGGCTCAAGTCTCCCAGTCACCGCCGGCATCGCCTATACCCTAGGCCATGTCTATTGTATCACTATGGTTCGCACTCTAATAAAACAATCACTGTGATGGCATCTCACAAAACTTGAAGCTCTCAAATCTCAACAGCAGGGGAATCGGAAAATCGTGGTCAGGGGGGGGAACGTCTTCGGGTGGGAACCTCGAGACTCGCGGTGAACGCGGAAATCAGGGACGGAGCGAAGGCGGCGACGAGTATGGCTGCATTCGTGAGTTTCTTGTTCGTGCTCTGCTGAGAGGCTGACGCAATGCCTGCTCCAGATGTCCACCGGACCGCTGTGGTACACGAATTTTTAGTTTCTGAATACATCTGTCGCTGATCTTGCGCTCGTAAGGTTCACATTGACACTCCGCAGGAGTTTTTGAAAAATCCATCTAAATCCAACGTAAGATATTTCTCTCGTTCAACTTCTATCACGGCGATGCTGAAGCAGAAGTAATTCCAGCCTGGCCAGGACCTTCTGGATGATAGTCCCAGCGTTGACATAGAGATGACAGCGAATGATTCTGCTTCGTACTCGTCCAAAAAGCAACAGGACCTGTGATTTTCTCGGACTTTTGGTATGGACGTTATTTATTTTTTGTGGTGCTACTTATGAGTCATCCGTTCCTGGGATTCAAGAGAATGTCTCCCATCTGAACCTACGATTGCGCGTCTGGAAACACCTAGATGGTGAAATTTGTGAAAATTGAAACCGTCTATTTCTGATCGTACTGTATAATCTTATTTAATTTTATGATTTCTTAATCTCATCACGTCTTCCCGCTCCAATAAGATGGCATGCGTGATGGATTCGGCACGGAGAATAGCCGAAATACTGAGGCTTGCCCAATTATTTGGGGAAATTTTGGTTTGCCTGCCGGCAACATGGCAGCCCGCCGCCGGCCGGAGTGGGTTCAGAATGTAGAGTCAGATATTTTCGTTTTAGACATTTTAGAATCTGCCCTTGCGGTACGTGCTTTGAGACCAAAGGTTACAAGCTGATGAGGATCTGTTCCTCATCTATGTACGAGCGTTCCTGGGCCGCTTACAAAACAGGATCCTCTCCTGTTTTGTTTTGAAATGTTCACTTGGCGAATCCGCGCCACCTTCGTCACTTCCTCTGTTCGGCTAATTTTGAGAAAGTTCATCGCCCGTGTAAATTTAGGACATTTGTGGTATTCTTCGTCACCTGGGACCCGGCCGTGAATTTTCGTCACTTGGGAGTCCTAGCTCTGAATCTTTGTCAGTTTAACATTTCCACCACACCGTGACACGGTGAAGCCAGACCATTATATTCACCAACCTGTAGGCTGTCCCTCCACCAGTTTGATTGGAAATCGAAACCCCAGGTGGGGCTTTGGCACTGCAAATTGATTCGCTCAACCTCGCGCTGAATGGGAGAAGGAAGAATTATAGGGTGTATAAATATGTGACAGCTCTTGTATTGTTCTCCAGTTGAAGTCGATCTTCTCTTTCATCAACTTGTGGCAGTCGGCAACGCACGCTGAAACCAAGACACAAAAACTATTGTTGCCATGGAATAACACCGATCCATGTTCATTTGAATTTGGGGCAGCATTCTGTCGAGGTGGTATTATTGTGGGTAGTAAGAGATAGGCTACAAGAGTATAGGTGAATGAATAAGGTAGCTATGTGTGCAGTAAGTAAGTCTAAAACAATCAATAAATTCAACTGTAGTCTATTCATTCAAGTCAGCGAGCAAGACTGCCTTAATGTACTCCAGATACTCCTCTTTGAATTCATCCCAGCGTAGTCGGCAGTGCTCATAGATACCCCATCACGTTGGATGCCCCACCCTTTGAGTGGGCCAAGCTTGAGTTGCTTCTGAGGCGGAGGAGCTGGTTTTTCTGTCTGGGACTCAGAGACCATTGAAAGCCCGGCGGCAGCGACAGGTGCTGGACTCTGAGCATGGAGACAGACTGGAAAGCAATATTCATACCTGATGTGTCATACTCAACCAAAGCAGCAGTTACAGATGAGTTGGTGGAGCGTGGCGGTTATTCGAGGGAACGTGGTGGTCGAAGAACAAAGCAAGCAGGTGACGGCAGTGGCATGGGGCAGCCACGTCCACATGCCTCGTGTGATAAAAATGTTGAACTGACGAACTTCACGGCGGGGAATGTGAACTGACGAACATTCATAACCAGGAGTCCCAAGTCACGAACAATCCCCAAATGTGCTAAATGTATATGAGGTGACGAACTTTCTCAAAATTAGCCGAACTGACAAAGTGACGAAGGTGGTATAGACTCTCACTTGGCAGACTTCAGTTGAATTGATATTCAAGCGTACCCAGCAAAATGTCCTTTTGCCGTGCACTTGAGTAGAACCGAGCTGAGTTGATACGGGAATAAAAACAGCTCTCAGGAGACGGAATTTAGGGTCCAGTAGCTCATTCTCAAATCACTGTCTTTCTTTGACCAGTACTCGTGAGAGGAAATCTAAAGACGAGCAGATAAGGAGTGGAACATTTTGTTTGTATTTTG
>JARKIC010003348.1:0-25380 GCA_029378375.1 Mycena olivaceomarginata | reverse complement strand
CAACAATTATTCAGAGGCGATGACAGACCCTTTGCCATGTCGCGCAAGATAGGGCAATCGTGTATGCAAGAAAGAGTGTGATTTTGACAAGACATGGGAGAACTGTTTGCTCTCGTTTTGAATCAGAATCTGATGGGCCGTCACGGTGGGTGAGCACTACTCCAGCTAGGTTCTACCTACCATGCAGATTCGAGTGTCTTTCCAACTGAAAACTTCAGGTTGGCATTGACGCTGGACTATGCCAACCCAAGATTCTGGCCAGTCAGTATCTTCACTGGCAAATCGAAGACTCATCTGACCTGTCGACGTTGGCGAGGTGATGGCTTTCCGGCAGCATACGTACGCTGGCTTCTATTCCAGACGTTCCGGCTACGCAATGCCTCGGCCCCAGTTCTCTCAGGCTGCTACTGATGCCTCGTGCCTCTTCTGTCTCTAACCCACCCAGCCTCGACGTCTCGCGATGGCCTCTCCACCCACACCACAAGCTCTGTAAGCTCTTGGTTGTCCGTTTTGACTGAATCAACTGTTTCTTATTCGTTGTAGGTTAGGACCGTACTACTTCGTGTTATGCTGAATACTCTTCTATACGGTGTAAGTTATCTCCTCGCCCTACACTCGTTTCTCACTTACTCTCAATCCAGATTCTCGTGATGCAGGTTAATTTCGTCTTTGAGATCTATTTGGCCTTTGCCTAACAATAGCGTGCTCGAATTAGACGGTCAGCTACTACCAAGAATTCAAGAAGTTGGTTGGGAATCTACATGGTGACGCCACTTCTAACGTTCTGAACCAGGGACAAGCTTTGGCTCCGCTTCTTTGTACGTCAACGTTATTCCTCCTGCTCTCGCTCTGCTCATTCGTGCAGGTCCTTTATCTGTTTGTGGTCGAGAGTTTAAATACAGGATGTGTGCCGCCATGATCTACGAGCCACTTGTAGGCCAGTTTGGTGAGTTATTCATACTTCGATTGAATATATCCTAACCGGTCACAGGAACCGATTCGCCAACATTCCTCTTCCCATCCCGTGCGTCACCCTTCGTGTGTCTATACTTGGCTTCAATTTACTGAATCATCCTTAGTGCTTCCGTCTCGTAAGTCACCCAGCAAAGAGTCGCCCAGAATCCTGACACATATCGAATTAAAGAACCATTTCTGGAGGCGAGACAGCATATTCTACATGTAAGCACGGGCCATGAACTCACACGTTGCCGCAGGTAGCCATTTCGGTTCCTGTTCAGTTCTTCTATGCCTGGCGGATTTCCGTTCTCATGCGAAATTATTTCGTCCCTGCGCTCATTGGCATGTCGTCTTTGGCCTCTATGGGCGAGTTTCCTCCGCTCTATTCCACTACACAATGTCTCAACCAATCCAGTGGGAGCAATATGGACCGCACTCATCGTCCACCAAGTGAAGAACTATGCAAATAAATCCAAGGTCGACACGACGGCTCTCATTTGGTCTTGCTGTGCTTCTGGTGTGTCCCGTGCGTTCGAATTGCCTCGGAGGCTTATGCTTCGACGATTGTTGCAGCTGCGGATTTGATAATAACCGTATCTCTGTTTTGGAGCTTGGTGCGTACGATATGCCGCGAATTTCCTGGTCTAATGTCCAACAGACACGGAGAAAAACCGGCGTCAAACGCACAGACGACACAATCGACTCCATTGCCAGACGTAAATCTGCCCCTGTTATCGTTGCTTTTACCCTCATTTCGAGATTTCAGACGCGATCCAGACCGGGCTTTTAACTGTGACTTTTTCCCTCATCGATGTTACCCTCTTCGTGGTCCTTCCAAACAGCACATTGTCGGTGTTTGAGAATACGCACTCTCGATTTCCGCTCACCAAAAGGAACACGCAGATCGTTTTTCTTCGACTTTGCCCTTCCGAAACTCTATAGCAATGCTCTCGTCTCTACTCTGAATGCACGGAGCGGCGGGCAAGGCGGAGGAATAATCGAATTGGACGCGCCTACCGAGAGTGCTCGGTTCACCGGGGTGCGCATCTTTCCTTCCTGGAGCACACTCGCAGAACACTGATTTCTTACAAAAAGTCCATGTCGCACACTCGGCGACGGACAACTGCGTTTGAGTCGGTCACCTTTGCCAAATCACCACGAGTCTTTCCTCTTTTTCTTTGTGCGGCGTTTAATTGTAACTGATGGCCTCTGACAGCACACTGTGGGCCTCGACAGCAATGATATACTTGCTCTGGGCGGAGAGGATGGCTCCCACCCGGATCCGAAATAACTATCTCACTCGGCTTTAACGGGTGTGTACTAGTATGGTATTACGGGCAGGCCATTTCCCCAACTGTTGCTTGCGGCGACGAAGGCGGTGAGAATGCTCGCCCCCTGCGTCGGAATGACCGGGTCACGGTAGTTCTCTGCACAATCCGTCAGCCTGCGCTATGGCTTATGTAAAACTAAACACCGCCCATCGTTAACGCACCCATTAAGGGTGGTGCTGTACACCTCCCCGCCGCCCCAAGATATTGCGGAATTCAACAGCTGTTCGTTCTTCTCGTGCTTCTTCTGCTCCTTCACCGCGTCGAGATTGAATGGCGCTCTCACCGGCGATTGCAACCCTTCAGCTGCGCAACTTTGACGTGAACGCGGTTAATCAAGCCCGAAATCAATCGAAATCATCATTGACCTTGCTGTCGGCTATCTCCCTCCAACCGATCATATTCAACTCATCCGATGATCCCACCCACGCGCCCGGGAGTCGACTCATGATGGCGGGCCACAGAAGCGCCGGCTTTCAGTACATCTTGAATATAATTAAATGAGATCTGGTCTACGGATCCCTCATGTTGACGGAAGCAAAACAGACGCCCAGCGGTATTCAGTGAACGGCGCTAGGTTCAAACCCGGGTCGCGCCTGGTCGCGCGCGCAGAGCTATAACGAGATCTTAATTTGAGGGAAAGCCTGAGACCGTGAGACGTGAAACAGAAATCTGTGAGAGTTGACGCCTGTCAAGCGCGCAAAGGCGGCTTTCCAAAAGAGGCAAGCGAAGCAGTAAGTACAGTCAGAGTGCCGAAGAATCTCGAGGCACACACAGAAAATGCCAATCATCATCATCGTATTCATCCACATTAATTACCGATTACCAAAAAAATTACTAGCTACTTATGTCGCGGTCCCAGCCCATCAAGAGGGGATCCGTTTATTTGGAGGGGGTGAACGGGAGGTTGTCGAGCTGAGCAGCGAACGCAGCAGCGGCCTGGACCGACTGCGCCTTCAGGTCACCCTGGACGACACCGCCGATGCAGTTCTTGAACCCGAGGAGCGTCGCGACGTCGCAGTTGGGGGCAGCGTTGCCCTTACCGCATCCACCGGAGCCGTTGGTCTGGGCAACGTCGGGCCGGCGCACTTGCCCGAGGAGAAGCCGCAGCAGCCCTGCTGGCACTCTGAGTCGGCCGCGCAGGCGGTGAAGACGGTCTTTTTGCCCGCAGAGAGGGCAGCGAGCTGCGCGACGGACTGGGGCGCAGCGGCCGCGGGGGCAGCGGCGGCAGGGCGGCGGCGGCGGGGGCAGCAGCACCGCCAGCAGACGGGGTGAAGGGGAGGTTGTCAAGCTGGGCAGCGAACGCGGCGGCGGCCTGGACTGACTGGTCGTTCAGGTTGCCCTGGACGACACCGCCAATGCAGTTCTTGAACCCGAGCAGGGTCGCGACGTCACAGTTGGGGGCAGCATTGCCCTTACCGCATCCACCAGAGCCGTTGGTCTGGGCGACGTCGGGGCCGGCGCTTGCCCGAGGAGAAGCCACAGCAACCCTGCTGGCACTCGGAGTCGGCCGCGCAGGCGGTGAAGACGGTCTTCTTGCCCGCAGAGAGGGCCGCGAGCTGCGCGACGGACTGGGGCGCTGCGGCGGCAGGGGCGGCGGCAGCGGGTGCAGCAGCGGCAGGGGCAGCAGCGGCAGGGGTGAAGGGGAGGTTGTCGAGCTTGGCGACGAAGGCGGCGGCGGTCTGGATGGCGGGGTCCGCGAGGTTACCGTTCACGGCACCAGCAATGCAGTCGCTGAGGCCGAGGGCTTTGGCGACGTTGCAGTTAGGGGCGGCGGTCTTGAAGCCGCATCCACCGGAGCCGTTGGTCTGGGCGACGGCAGGGCCAGCGCACTTGCCAGTGGAGAAGCCACAGCAGCCCTGCTGGCAGTCAGAGTCTTGGGTACAAGGTCCCGTGACGAACTGGTTGCCGCGGCGCTGAGCAGCGAAACGCGAGGGGAGCTCGTGAGCCTGGACGGCGACAATGACTAGATGGGCTGGTTACAACAGGACGGCAAGAGATGAACAATAATGCTCACGAAGGGAAGAGAGGGCGACAAAGGTAGCGGAGAATTTCATGATGTAAAGAGTGGGTAGTTGGTGTTGTGAAAGATGAAAAAGGACAACGCAGTTGTCTGAAGTTGGCAGAAGATGATGAAAGGTGGAGAGGCAAGAAGAGAAAAAGGATCGACCTACCGATACCTAGACTGCATTTAGCTTTTATACCGCGCGGGCGCATCTCCCATCAGATACATGAAACACGATTGATTGACAGATTCCTTTGACCACGAGAACAATGCATCAATTGTTGCGCCCTGAGAACCGATCATGTGTGTCGCGGAAGGGATTCCGCTTGAACGAAGGCGCAATGCTTTTTACTGTCCCTTTCAAAAGAACGTTTGCGGCTCTTTGACGATATGTTGAGCGCAGATATACAAAGCGGGAAGCAGAACACTGACCAAGTCGGTTGAACGACATATCCGCATGTGTTCCTATCCATGCGGATCGAGCTAATTCATTTCCAACCACGCGGTTTCCGCCTGATCAACCGTCGGATCCCACAAACTGGTGTCGCATTCTTCATGCGCGGGGAAATCGGGGAACACAGCCTAGTTCGTTGACATGCTTTGCTGGGATACTTACCCTCCGCGACGCCTCGACCGGCGACTGCGGTCTGTGCAATATCGCGCACATGCGCTACCAAACATTCCATACAACACGGAAAAGCTGCCAGAAACGCCGCGCGCGTCGTCCAGGGAACCGGATCTGCAAATATCGAAAGTTTCGTTTCGGAAAATATGGACGCAAATGGACGCACAGCTTATCGCCAAGCCGAACCTAAGCCGCACCTCGCAATTCAAATCTTCCGCATCTAGTGTTCATCTACACTGCAGACTCTGTATGATTAGTATACGTACTGGCGGCGATATGGGCCCGCATGGATCCGCATCTTCGCGGGTCAGCGAATACTTCCTTTACCCTCTTTACACCCGCACATCACGATGATCTACGCGCCTAAGCGTATCCGCAGATTGGCCGAACGGCTGGCGAACGGGTGAACCATGTGGATTCTGGTAAACACCGCTCGATTGTGAAGGCGGGCCGAACGGATTCGGTGGAACCGCTGCCAGGACATGCCGGCGCCCAGCCTGCGCTTGCCTACACTGCAAACCATTTAGTTTCGAAAATGATACGATGCTTGCCAGGGACTCACCCCAAATATAAAAACCATGGGACTCGGCTGACTGGTCCAGTCGCAAGAACTAGCATGAAATTCCGGTTGAGTGTGATCTAGCGAGTTTCTAGATGAACCACGCGCGCGATTTAGTACGGACCCAGGCGGAAAAAAGTCGGTTACAGTTGCTGCGAATCCAAGCTGTGCACCGTCGCAAAGAATCGGTTAGCTTTGGCTGGAGGTGTTGCAGACGACGGGACCGGCGCCACGTTTGTCCACTCAGGAGTCAGGATCTCTAGACTACCGAGACTGATCAGGATATACCGCGCAGACGCGCGCAGCATCCACAAGTTTGCCGTCGACGAATTCGAGGTCTTGGGTATAAAGGCGTCGAGTACAGAGAATCGTGGTGGTTTGGTTCTGAATATCAGTCCACCCCGCGAGGTCCGCGACCGGATGCAAGATCTGCAAAGGCAGAAGGACGCCGGCCGCAAGAACCATGACGATGAGATGTGGCAATGCAGCACAGCCATCGGCGTTCCCCGAATCCATCAGTTGAAGTTCAAGTTGGATGACGAAATACTATATGTAATAGCACGACTATACAGGCCCATAAATTAACTTCCCGGATTTGGTTCACTCCGCGCCATGGCCCGGATCAAAGCTTCAGCAGTTGTGCGAGGCAGCCATTTTAAAAGCCACATCCTAGTCGAAAATCCGCCCAAAGAAAGAACTGCGCTGGGTCGGAAGAAGTGATCCTCCCGACGACGATTACGGCGAATTCGTCGGTGTCCATGACGCCGTAGTCTTTGGTCTGGCTCTGGAACCTGCAAGGTCGGCTCAAATATAGCGGGAACAATTGAATTGAAAGCTGCTCACATGACGTATTCGATCTGTTTCTCCAGCGACTTGTAGAACGAGTCTTCCTATTTATAAGTCTAAGCCTCTATCAACCCATGTAGGGGCTTGAGACTCGCCACAGCAATTTTGCTTTTAATCTAGTCGGACGCAACGAGCACTTTTAAAGGCTCGCACTCCATACGCAACGTCTCGGTGTATGAATGCAGTGCGGCCTTACTGGCGTTGTGGAACCCTTGGAACGGGGTGGCAATTTCGCCCGGGATGGAATCGATGGCGACGACGGTGCTGTGTTGGCACATGAGGGCACGATGCTTTTGACGGGCCGCACAAAGCCAAAAAAGTTCGTCTGGACGACTTTCAACCCTTCTGCGAACGGGGGTGTCCAGTAGAGGGCCTGATAATTATAATGATCGCTAGTATGCAGAATGCGTTTTGAGAATGAGTTTGAATTTAGCCTCACCAAAGGTGGGAGTACCCGGCGTTCGAGACCAGGACGTTGATGTTCGCTGTCTCGTGTTTTACGCATGCACGACAGACACATCGTCAGTCACGTTCACTGCGAGCTTCCGCACATTTTCGTGTGTCAGTTCCGGAATGACCTCGACTGAGCACGCCGTGGCATAGACAATGTAGGAGTGCTATATTAACTTCGGGCGATACTTGCATTTTATACGGGTATGGGAGTGGTGCCCCAAGCGCAGCGGTGCTGAGAGACTCGGAGAGTCCGTTGACTCTATGTGTCAATGTTTCGTGACGCTAAACCTGATCGCTTCAACACCTCACCACGGGGGGCAGGGTGATTACATCACTTCTTGCTTCGAGGTTACGAGCTTGGATTTTTTTTACCACCTTAATATCGAATTAAGGTGGTAAAAAAAATCCAGATCACGCCGATTTTTCGCGGGATCAGTTTGCATATGCAGCGCGAGTGCACCCATAAAATCTCAAGCCAATCGGCCAAACAGTCGTGTAGATAGCAAATCTCAAACTACTACATATCGTGGGAATAACAGCTGATGGTTTGATAGCGCGCACCCCCCTTAGCCGACGGATGATTGATCCAGACTCTCATGACAGGGTTCCCGGAACGGGATGTCATGAGAGGCTGTGCACCGAGACTAATCGGATAGCTCGGTAGCAACGAGCCGATGCTGTCAACCAGTCCGATCAAGGCGTCACCGTGACTCAGTGAAGTGAGAGTCGATGCCAATGACAATGCTTACTGACGAATGGAGTTTGTAAAGCCGGTAAGGCCGACGAGTGGCATGGCCCGCTATTGGAATTGATTTTTTCTCATTCATTCAAAACAATCAAAAAGAGGCAAGTACTTACCCCCATGACGGCAGGTGAAATGATGGTAATTTGCAGTTGTTCTGGATTGTTCTGGAGATAACAGAACTAGGTCGGTCGAAATCGTTGAGAGCATAAATTACAGGCCACTGACCCGCTAACCCGAGTAAAAAGAATCCCTTGCAAGGGGAATATTGACGATCTCCCAGGAGATTGTCAATTTGGGAGGCCGTCGATGCGGGAGATGGTCAATTCGGGAGATGGCCAATTAGAAGCCTGTTGTTGACGACCTCCCAGGATATTGTCTATTTGGGAAGTCGTCAAAGCGGGAGACGGCCAATTGGAAGCCTGTTATTGATGACCTCCCAGGAAATTGTCTATTTTGGAGGTCGTCAATGCGGGAGATGGTCAATTCGGGAGATGGTCAATTGGAAGCCTGTTGTTGCAGTATGCAATGCACATGTGGTCTTCTCTATAATTAAATGGGAAATAGTATAACCGGCGACCGCAAGAAGCGCACTGATTCGAAAAAAGAAACCTAAATCCCAAATGAATGCACCTGTACCACAATATGAAACTCGTCCGAAGAGAATGGCACAAATGGTTCGAGATTACCACAACTCAATCCAAGAACAGGATGTCACGGATGAATACGGAAGAATCATGACAACGGAGATTACCCTAGTATGTTGCACCCATTTTGAACCACAAAGCAGTGGCTGGGGCATGGGCTTCGGGGAACGAGGGTGTTGCGGATTCGGAGTAGAAATTGGAACACACCCCTAGATTTGGGTCATTCTTGTATAATACTGCTCGTGCAACAGACGGCATTCCTTCACCGGCGTGCGGATCTCGTTCAACAATAGACGGGTTGTGCCGACGGAGATGATCAGATAATCTTGACATAATCTGTTGTACAATTCGGAGATCAACATCCGCAGGCACCTTTTGAATCGCTGTTCGGCGAGCGTGGGGCCGGGAGTCAACCTGAAGTACTTCTTCTAATAACACTGCCTCAACGATCGTCTGCCGCAAAGATAGGATGTTCTGTACATGTGTTGGGTGTTACTTGCAGTGATTGCTCGACGGACTGGATAGCAACCGACTTGATATAAGGGCGGGCGATTCGGTTCTGTGAACGAGGGACCTTCTTGCGTCTCTGACACCTGCGAGCGCTGCTCGGCTTTCAGATGTTGGATTATCAACCGAAGCACCGATGCACTGCCTCTTGAAATGATTGGCCGAAGCCGGGAAACCGAAGCGCCGACTTGAGCAGCAGAAATGACCAAAATTAGGAGCTTACATGAAAAGTGCTGATGAAAATGTGATTTACAGTACTGCGACCAGTGAAAATAGGGCGCCCTAAAACCCTTACCTAAAGGTAGCGGGAATTTGGGCCGGATACTTATTGGCAAGAGGTCATTTGGCCAATATCTGGCCACTGTTATCGGGCCAATACATCCCATATCGGGTGACTTCCCGTGAGGTAAATTTATGCTGGAGGAATATTTCAGAGGGATGCCGAGACAGCTGTCGGGACCCATTACTTTGGACATCCCAAAGCGGTCGCATTTTACTCTCCATCACTCGAATAGAATAAAATCGTGGAGTAAAATTCCAAAAAGTCCCCCCTGCGTCGGCCGCCGTCATTCTCGGCGACCACGGGGGCGGTGGCCGAGATTTTTGCTGGTAACGGTGCGGTTGGATATAGGCGCTGTTTGGTGCTCGAAAACGAGGTGCGAATCGGGTTTGGTGCAGTTTGGTGCTCGTCGCCGTCGCCCCGACGCTGCCATCACCGCCATCGACGTCGACAGCGAGCGCGGGTGCCCGCCCCAGCGCCGAAGTGCGCATGCCCCATGACAACCACCGACCGTGTTGCGGCCGAAAATACGGTACAAATCGGGTTTGGTGCATTCACTACGTTCCGGGGTTCGGCTAGACTCACTTAGTCAAGGTTCGGCAAGGTGAGTCTGGGTCTGGCAAGGTCTGGCTAGCCGACCACACCAGCTCTGTGCAGCCGGCTACACACAGCTTTCGCGTAGGTTCGGGTAGCCCATGGCTGGCGGGCTACACTGACGTCATACAGATCAGTGTAGATCAGTGTAGGTGCGTGTAGGTGCGTCTGTCTCAGTTTTGGTGCCTAGCTTGACCTTGACATGGGCTGCACTGACTCTGTATTGTATCCAATGCCAGGTAATGAGCATTCTGTGCATCCTCACAGCCATTAGACAAAGAATCTCTCTCAGTTCCAGCAAGCCTCAGCCGGCTTACAACGAAGTTTCGGCTCGGCTTTATCGGCTCTCCGAGCCGAATCCGGCCGCGGCAACGAAGCGGCAATACTACAAGTCGTTCTCCGCTGAAAATCAGGTATGTTTACCTCTCGTTAAGTGGCCAGCAACACCTTGACTGACCTACCCTGGGCTGAACTGACCTCCCTTAAGATACAAACAGCTGCACTGACCTGCCCAGACCTAGGCTGACCTACACAGACTGGCTTCTAGCCACCTAGACAGACCCCTCTGTGCAGCTGTGGGCAGGTCCCTGGCATCAGTCAATGTCTAGGGGGCTCGGAACATAGTGATTTGGTGTCACCATCGCTGCCGTCAACGGCGACGACGAGCGCGGCGGCGGTCCGTTTGCTCTGGAAAAAATGAGCACGTCCGCGTAGAGTTTGGTGCCATTTGGTGCCCGAAAACGAGGCGCGAATCGCGTTGGGTGCCCCCAGGCAAAAATAGGCTGTACGGCTTCTTCCCTGTGTATTTGCCCACGGCCACTTTAGATTGAAACTCGTTGCTTTGCTTTTACATACAGTCAAACTCCTACTAACCCATAGCGATCGGTCAAGGCCTAGAGCTATGGGGTTTGGGGACGTATGGGCTAACAGGCAGGTCCAAATTCTTTTCACCAACATATTGTTTCTGTACTTCTAGGATAGAACATTTTTCGGCTTTTCCTTTTCGGTCTCCTTGCTCTTCTCGTCTTCAGTGGGCTCTCGCTTCCCTGTGTCGGATCGAGCCAGTAAAACTCATCTTCAAAATTTGGACGCACTTTTTCTGAGCCTCGTGTTCTTCGCTTCCGCCTTCTCTCCAATCCCAGCAAGCTCCTTCAGTCTTTCCACCATTTTATTCTGGGAAGGATTCAATATTCAGCCGCTGTAGGCCGCGTTCAAAATCCGGAACCGTTTGCAGCTCGTCAATAAGTGCGCGTTCATCGACATAATTGGCTTCGTCGTCCAATCATTCGGCATCTTCATTGGAAATCTTGTCCTTTCGTGCCAAGAGCTCTAGCGGAGGCTGCGGGGCATCCTTCCGACTCTTGATGGATTTTTGCAATGAAGAGAGACCTTTCCGTAGGTCCCCAGCGTGAACGCGACGATTTTAATGAGATGAAAGGTTATTTCTCGGCGCATCAATCATGTCTGGAATGTTTCTTGACCCGAAAATAGGATCAACCTATGGGTTTTGCGCGGCCCAGGCGGTATCGACTATGGGGGTACAAGGAAACTATGGGTTTTATACAGCTATTTGGCAGTAACATTGGAGGTAACGACCCAAATGCATGGGTTAGAAGGCAGTATAGGTTATCGGTGTTATGAGTTAGTAGTAGGGCTGGCAATCGTGCCGTATACGGCCACGGCCGTGGCCAACACGGCCGTGCGAAGACACAGCCGTCTTATTACGGCCCGGCTCCTGCACGCGGTACGGAGATCGTGGGGCTCCGTGTAGCCGTTACGGCCGTAAAACGGCATAAAAAGACGGTCGTGTCACCGCACGGTCCACACCGCTCACTCCCGTGTCGTGTCCGTGCCGCATGCGAAAGTCTGACGGGCTCCACGGCACGGCTCCGTAACCGTATTACGGTGCCGTATTCCGTGCTTCACGGTTACGGTTGCCAGCCCTAGTTAGTAGGAGTTTGACTATAAGTAATCTCCGACTCGTCCTCACATCGCGGCTCTTGTCATAGTCAAAATTCGGCCTGCGTTCCTCCCATCCTGCTGCTCTTTCGCTGCTTTATCACACAACCACTCTGAAACACAAATATTCGTATACAGTTGACTATCTCCAAATGCATGATATGGCAATGCATATGGCCCAAAAAAGTCTCACATAAGAATCTGGGGGGACAAACCTCCAATTCTCACTGTAAACCCTGCCTCATGATGCATATACCTGGAAATGCATAGCATTTTGGTAACTTTGGCAGGGGAACAGACCATATGCATTGCGAGATAGTCGACTGTATTCGTGTACACTTAAAAGCATGGCTCGTTTCTTTAGATAGTGCGTGCGACAAAGTTTCTCTTCACCAAGCCCTCAACCTCCAACTGCTTTTTCTGTTCACCGTGCCCACCTTGGTTTTCAGTTCCACACATCGTCGATCTCGGGCTCGATTTGGCCCGGCCGCATCGCTCGTATTTTAATTCTATCCCACACCTCGGCGCTCTCGTGAAGTCACCAATGTAGTACAAGTACCATAAATACCTTCTCGCTCGGCTGTAAGCATCCACAAAACACATGTGGCCGAGACTCAAGCATTTCCGATACGGCCGTAACTTTTTTCATGATTCTGACTAGTGAACTGGACCGGGACTGGTTACCATTCAGTCCGGTATCGTAGGCAGTCTGGTCCATCCATAATTTTTTTTTTTTTTCAATGACTCGTCGAATCTAGGTACTCATGAAGAACGTGTCTCGCCGGAGTCACTCATCCAGTACGCGGCAGGTCCTCTCCTCGTCAAAGCAGTGAGTCCTCATCATATTTGCTGAAGGCACACGTGCGAGGGTGTCAATTGTGTTCGTCTCGTTTTGACGCGTCTTTTACCCATCGAGGAGAAGATGCGTGACATGAATTTGGTGAAACATTGAAAGATACGCGTACTTGTACGCTTCGTCAAGATACTGTCCCGTTTGGCATCTGATCTTTGCCCGCGGTTATACCGTACCAAACATGCGGCGCAAAAGTTGAACCGTAGGTGTCATACATACGTTTTGATGTACTGGGACCCTGAATGCACTCTACCTGAGTCGACATTCGTACAGCGCTCTTGCGCATCCAGCTGAAATTGCCAAGGATTGACGGAAATCATACATGTGTAATTTACGACCCTCACTCAGACGGCAAACAGTTCCAGTAATCTGGTGGGCTTGTCAGCACCAGAAAGAGCAAATTGCAACTGGGATTTCCCACAGGCATTGGCCACCTGGCACGTGAGGCCGGGTGCGCAGGTGTCACATCCGGGGTACTGGCCAGACCCCCACCCTAAGCCGCCGCACTGACACCACTCCGGTATGCTAATGGTCGATGGATCACTCGACATCTGGAGGTATCATAATTGGAGACGAACCAGGCACCAGAGGGAGTTGCACTTGGGGTTGAGGTCGTAACAGTCGCCTGCGGCGCTGCCCAAGTAACTGCAGCTAAGATGGCCACCACAGTAACGGTAGATAAAACACGGAAGACTTTGGTCATGGTTGGATGATATCGGATGGACGTAGCGATGGGTTGGAGCCACTGTCTTTCGCTTGGCCTAGCGGCTTGCCTTTATCTGACGCCGAGTCCCGACTTCTCGTGATCGCGGGACGCAGACTAGTGAATATCGCAGCAATCCCCCGCGGTGGTACCGAGGTTCTTCGCCCAGCGACATCGCAGGTGACCGTCGCCAATTGATAAACAGAGCCCCATGGCTATGGTGCTGGATTCTATTGAATTGGAATTTTGGTGAGCGCAAAAAATAGACGGCACACCGATCCGAGTTGGTGACGGAAGTCAGCCCTGGGCCTTCGGCGTCCGATAGTTTGTTCATCATCGCGAGTTTGAGTGGTGTTCTGCGGCTGCATCTCGGAACCTTTATTCTTTCGCACGTCGCCGCAACCTAGTCGGCGCCTTGACGTCGTCGCTGACCCCGAGTGAGACCGCCCTCCGTTAACTCGCAAAGGGGCGCCCTGTCCGGATGACTGCCCATTGAGATTCGGATAAATCTGTGAGCTGCACCATCCTCCGCGCATGCCGGCTCTCAACCTCCATTCTGTCCTGCGGGCCCCTGGTGGCCAATACATTCTTAGAATTGTTACGCGACTTGGAAGATTACTTACAAGCATTACAGCAGGCCCCCGGTTACTCCCTACTAGGTCGGTCCGGAATAGAGTAAATCTGTAGCCGAAAATTGCGCTACCAGAAAGCCGGAATATCAGGCACACCTGGGTCACATGAAGACAAATACATCACACTCTATGTGCCGAGGCATTTAATACATTAATCATTTTTGTGTGGAGGTCGTGGAATTCCGAATACCCGTGGACTCATGTGATAGCTGGAATTAGAACCTGCGTGTGCCCATTTTTGTATTCGTTCAACAACGGCGTGGTGTGTCGGGAGCAGACGTGGAGTCGATATGAGAATGTGCATCAGAACAGAAGAGATTGGGAGGTATTGCTTCAGATGGGTACTGTGAGATTTCCATCGTATCTCTCATGGATGAGAGAAAACGACTGGGGTAGTCAATATATAAACAGCATTCAGTCGTCGCTCGAGCTTGATCCCCCACGCAAAATGCTTCGCCGGACCGCTGCAACAGACATTCGACTCGACAGTACCATCGCACCCACCCTGACACTTCTCGAAGATCTCGACGATGCATTCGGCCCCCAGTTTATTCAGCCCATTTCAAACACCATTCAAACCTTGATCAACGCCGTTCTGGTACCAAGTCCCAAATACTGTCATAATCATTCGAATAACTCATGGGAAGCTATAGAACGTGAAACGCAATAAAAATGAGTGTGTTCGGCTCCTGGAGAACATTCACCAAGTCCTGTACGCAGTGATCAACCTCCACATCAAGTCTGAAACAGTTAGATCCTTATCTCCTGCACCGATGAGTCACATCAGGAAATTCATGGAGTACATTTGTTTCATCTGATAGATATCTTTGTAGAATTTGGCTCAGGGGAGGACTTCCAGGCAAGGAGAATGCAAAGAGAATCCAAGGGTTTACAAACCAGTGGGGTATCTACAACAAGTATCTAGCTTTATAGACAATGAAGATATCACATGTACGTGGAATATGAAATATGTGGGTCAGAAGTTGAAATAAACTACGGCGCAGCAACAATGGTGAAATAGCGATATTCAAATGATCGGAAGTACGTGTGGGTCAAGCTTGTACTTCCAACAGTATTTTGAGCATTTTCTCCCCTGGGACTCTTCACAAGATACATAACTTTATAGAAACGCAACAGAACGGGAGCAGGATCAAGAATCTGTTCCACAATAATGAAATGCAGAACCTACTCAAAGATTGTCTTACGGGATTGGACCAAGCAGAGGAAGTTTTCTACATTTCTATCCCTTTCAAGAAGTCCACTCAAGTGCCCCTAGATTACTTCCAGGACCACAATGTTTGATGACATCGGTGAAATAAAGAAACAGCCAAGCTCATGCACAAGGAACTACTTGAGGTGATTGAGAGACTTCCTGATACCAATACAGACTCCGATGGGCCATTGGTACATATCCAATAAAAGCTCTAACATATCACAAATAATTCAGTACCAGGTCTATCTGGGTGCCAATAACTCGAAAAATAGGGAAGTATAAAGACTAAGTTTATCAATGAATTGTTCTTACACTTTCTCCAAGTTCAACTCATTCTTCATGTTACCATCCAAGCCCAAGATCTTCTACAGTTGTCAATCAGAGCTGGACAATATCATGAAAATGCTTACCAGTAACCAGCAACTACCCAGAATAGCTATTCTGGGAGGAGGTGGAATGGGCAAGACCAGCCTTGCGAAAGCTGCTCTCCACCACCCAGAGAGCTCGAGGAAATTTGAGCACAGATTTTTTGTTAGTGCAGAATCTGCCACCACCAGCATCCAACTTGCTGCACTTGTTGGATTGCATATTGGACTGAACCCTGCCAAAGATCTCACAAAAGCTGGTGTCTGGTATTTCACCACAAAGCCACACTCTCTTCTGATTTAGACAATCTGGAGACTGTGTGGGAGCCTATACAGGGGTTGAGAGTTTCTTTCCCTGCTCACAGAAGTTGAACATCTTGCACTGATAGTAGGTGCTGCAGCTGTTTAAACTTTGGTTTACTCATGTTCAATAGATCACGATGCGAGGGGGCCGGAAGGCCCACCAATGTTCACTGGACCTGTCTGTTTCTACTCCCGCTGCAACAACTGTCTGATGAAGCCACACAACAAACATTTGTGGATATCACAGACAATGCTTATGCGAAAGAGGAAATAGCCCAGATACTTCAATTTATGGATAACATGCCACTAGCAGTGGACCTTGTTGCCTATCTGGCTGACTATGAGGGTCTCTCAAATATCTTGGCTCGGTGGGAGCCAGTGAAACAGTGTAACATAAATGTGCAGCATCTAGGGCTAATTTTGCGATTTCCTATGACCACTATTTATACAACGGGAAGCAACTAGCACTTCTGTTGTTACTAGCATCCTAGCTAGTACGCAGACCACTAGGTGATATAAAGGAGAGTCAGAGCGAGCCCTAACTGCTGACTGTAGCACGAGGTTACACTAGTGTGACGCGCTAGCTGCTAGCTGAGTGTACAAACAACCAGGGATTAAACCACTGCCTATACATTCATGAGACATGACCTAGGAGACTCTAGTAGTCCAGAGATGACTTGCGATGGAGCTAGTGAGGGTCTAGCAGACAGATATCTACGATGGAAGTGCAGCTAGGGGACAATGCCTTGAGCTAGGAAGCTCAGCGCGGAACCCGGTGAAACAGTGACTATGGGGCTGGTGGTGAAATAACTACAAACCAAACCTTGTAAATGAATACGCAGTTCGATAAATGCGACTACAACAGCTCAAACACTATAACCCTCGTGCAAGTTCGGGGTTCCAATCTGGTATAGATTATGGCAATTTGAACTTTAGTTCTCTTTGGGAAGCAAGACTTTATAGGTCTACAAGTCATATAGATAAACTGCTCGAATCCGTTCTAGGCGCAATCACAGATAGACAGACGAGATTTTATGTTCAACGGGTGATAAGCTGTGAAACGGACCATGGGTGAAACAGCAAGGAATTTGCCGATTTCTACCTTAATCACGTAGCGCGCTGCTCCAAAGGATTAGCATAAGTCCTATATGGCTAATCAGAGGGCTTAATCCTGCATGAGGACCTTAATCAAGTCCGCCTGGGATGTATCAACTGGAAAGTTCATACTAGTTGACATCCATGATTAAGGGTTTAATTGCCAGGATTAAGCATCACTGCTTAATCAAGGCATTGCGGGGCCCACAAACAACATGGGCAATATTAATCATCCTCTCTGATGATCTGGGGTACCACTGTGGGGTCTTGATTAAGTATTCAAGTACTTTGTTATGCTTGATTTACAAACGGAGCCTTACATGACAGATCAGGTGACCTGGGTTTAACAGTAGCAAGTCACCCTGGCTATGTTGGACCTCGCTTATCAACTATCCGATCATTGTTGCCATCCTGATTTGGTTACTTGAACCAGGTCAGGATGGTAACTCACATATCTCCACAACCACGTGACGGTTTGGGCTGATTAGGGTACTGGCTCAGAGCCAGTACCCTGCACCTACCTAAAACTGAAGGTCCTGAACGGGGGACACAAGGATAGAAGACGGGACTGTCTACATGATCAAACAGGAAGCAGTCACACCAGACACACTCAAGCATTAAGGGGTCGACACATGAGGATCCTATATATTTACCTACACGTGATCAACTATGGACACCTTACTCATATACCAGTGAGTGGAATAATCATTGTATTGTAAGCATAATTGTACAGTATATAAGGAGGAGGTTTTGGCATGGATAGGCACTGAATTTTCTGTTCCTAAGAGCAGTAGCCTTTACCAGGTATTGCTTGATAAACAATGGAGATTTGGGGACTTGTCACCCAGGACTGACTTTGTTAAGAAGTTTTGTTCGTCTGCACAAGTAACTCAATATCAATTGTTGACTCGGGATCTTGGATTGGGAATGGTTAAGAAGCTAGAGAGAGCTTATTAGGATTGAGAACACGGCACCGCACTACAGTAGCCTTGGAAGGCTTATTATTGGGATTTGGAGAACACGGCACCTTGTTAGGATTGGGATTGTTGGCTCAAGCTTCTAAAGCTTTTAAACTCGATTTGTTGGCTTAGGCACTTGTTTGGCATTGTTCAAAGAGGTCTAATACTCTAAATCAACCCTTGCACTTTGGACTAGACTTCTTAAAACAGGTGTGTTCCTCGCAACCTTTGTTAGATTATCTGTGCTCCTTGAACTTCTTAAAGCATTCAAAAGACCCGTACTCGGAGGCACAGTCTAAACCATTCAAGGGGAAAGTAGTTAGGATTTGGTTAGTAGTTGCGTTTTTTTTTGTACTAATCAAGCAACTCGCATTCTGCTCGTTGAATCTTGATTAATACTGCTGTTGTAGACACCGAGCAAGCATTTCAACGGTTTGTGTGATGTGGGTCTAGGTTGGAGGTAGTACTCCGATGCATAGCACAAGTGATTCTTTATGAATCCCAATTCTAATAGTATCCGTGATTGCTAATCCTTATGAGATTACAACTAATTGTCAGAGCCCGATCTGTTTCCTTATATTCCACGCATCCGTTCTGTTTATCCAATATGTTTATGCACTGTTTATAAAGATCCAAATCCAACACAGATAATATTCAAACAGGGAAAACAAACGAAACTTTGTATAGCTTCTGGGTGTCTCTGAATGAATGCCCACTCGACCAGTTAAGCGTGAAGTCTAGTAACTTCGCGTCCAACAGGTGGGGTGAGATTCACTGGTGTTCCTCCCATAACCATCCACTTAAATACTTTACAGGATTCTAAATATAAATGAGACAGATACAAATGTGCAGCAGGGTTCAGGGTATATGACTAGTGGTATGGCAGCTAGCTGATGAACTCCTGTCAGATATCAAACAATTAGTAAAATTGAGAGAGATTTATAAGGAACATCAACGAGCCGAGCTTAACGATGAGTCAAGATCTACATCGCTTAGCACGATTGTGATGGGATATTGTTGATATGTCAATTTTTAGCTGACTTCCTTGTCAGGACTCTGTACCCTCCTTGGTAACCATCTGCTTAAACGGTTCCGCTTTGAACCGCTTCAGTGATTTGTCTGAAAACAGTGATAGCCGCCGCTTCCTAGTACCCGAGTATGGTTTCTTAGTCAATTGGTAGGTTGACCAAGTCCAGCCTTCTCTTGGCAGTTCTGAAGACATCAGATGATGCCCCAACAATGGATCCTTCTAGTTCAGAAGGATATTCCCTTGTAATACGCCCTTAGTCAGGGATGTGCAGTAGCCCCAATCTGTTTCCAGGATGGTAAGGCACTTTTTGTGATTGCTCCATTAGCGTCTTCTCACGTCAACCCTTTACTAGGATTGTTGTCCAGCGCCTTTCTAATGGTTTGAGACACATTAGATCCCTCTTAGCTAACTGCTCAGGCCAGCATTAGCCCTTGTGAGATGACGTTGTAATGTAGTGTAACACATTATAGTATGTTGCAACTCAAGCAGATTTGAATAAATGCCTGGGTACTCCAATACCAGGTCTGTCACCAGTGGTACTATCTAATCTCTAGATAAGCAACTAGGCAGTGATAGGCGGAACAACCCAACTAGTGACCGGCTAGGGCGTTGACAAAGACATGCCATGACATGAGAGGTGAAGCAACACAAGGCTAGTGCCCGATCTGGGCAGCTAGGGCGAACAGAATAGCAAGCAGGCTATTGGAACGGAGCTAGGGACAATTGTACAGGCTGCACCAATGACCAGAGGTCTGATCAACATTCTGACCAACGAGCTATGACCATTTGATGTTGGTCACCACACTGTGTCACCTAGATGTAATAGATCAATGTTCTGACAGAGTAGAGATGACCTAGATCACCAGCTACATTGCTGGTTGGTCCGGAAGTGGTGCTCAGCATAGATAGAGGGGGGACAACGTTGAAAAGGTGTTTTGATAGCTGTGGCCTTGACCAGAATGATACAGCCGAATCACACTCAATTAAAGTGTAGCATAGTCCGAAAATGGAAGTAACTCCGAAGAAATCACACTGTGACTCTGACAAGTTGGCTGCTTGCAAGAAGCCGGCTTCTTGGCGCACAGCTTATTGTTACCAAACGGAGCCTAAGCCCAGATTAGCTCTATAGGACTTATGCCAATCCTTTGGAGCAGCACGCGTACTTGATTAAGGCAGAAATTGGCAAATTCCTTGCTATTTCACCTATGGTCCGTTTCATGGCTTATCACTGCCCTTGACATTAGAGAGATATTGGATGGTTAACAGAAGATACATGTCTGGGATCTGGTTGAGTATTCGCTGGGTTTAGAATATGCTTGGTTGCGATTGCAGTATGGCACTGTACCTGGTCAGACCAGGTATTCCGGATGAGCCAATTTTGTTGAGGTTAGAGAACTTCCTTTTTGACTGTTTCCGAAATTGCAGAAATGCACATGAGAGGGGCTGTTGTGTAAATAAATATGCCATCAGCTGGTGAATGGCAGGTTCACCTTTGTGTGCTTGACAGAGACTCTTAATCCTCCCCGGGATATGGGAAACCAGTCTTGTTGTGTTTCTTCTTTTCGGCATTTCTTCAACTTGAATTCAGCAGGGTCCCTACGTCTCTGTTTCTCTTTCTTGAGATTGACAGTCCCCAAGTCCTCTGTGCCATCCACAGTGTCTTCCTGTTTCCGTTTTTCTTTTCTTGGTTTGGTAACCCTAGAGCATCAAATCATCTGTTTTATGTCCACGGCCGTAACTACGCTGTATTTTGATACACCATGGCTTTACCCCATACATCAGGCCTCTGCTGCCATAGCTATAGCACACGGCTATCTCAGGTGGCCCTTACAGATATAATAAAATACATGGCTGGCATATTCAACTATATTTGAACACTGTATTTCGATCAAATGTTCAGGTGATGGGTGAAAAGGTGCATGAACTGAACATTTTTGGCCTAGGTGAGGTGATGTTTAATGTTGCCACGACTCGGAAAGTCAAGTCGTTGCAAGTCAAGTCGGTGAAACAGAGCACTTGATATACGACTAGAATAGCTTAGATTCGGGCTTGCACAAAACAACCACAAAACCACTGAAACGGTGCACTTCTTATATGACTAGGAATAGCTAATTGATAGGTATTGCGAACAAACACCCAAAACAACCAACCACAACCAATCTACCTCCAAAGATCTAAGTGCTTCTCTTTGTGAGTTCGGGTCCGGGCCGTAGTATGCGACCAGCAGGTTTGAACAAACACAAGTTTGATTTATAGGCTTCTAACAACACACTCTACAACGTACTAGCAATATGCAACCGCCAACAACAACACTGCTAGGAACCTAGGGATGGTCCGGGGTGTGTGTTTATATGGGGTGGATACAAGATGGCTGGACCGCTAGGTCGAGAACACCAGGGCAGAGTATGTAGGTTTGTGAAAATCCTCGCTAAGGGCCCCAAAGACTACTGAGGCTAACAACAAATGGACTTCAATCCTCAAACGGCAAGACTCTCCTTGACCGCGACCTATTCCTTAACCAAGAACAGGAACCTTTCCGCTTTTATCGGCACTAGCTCACTACAAGCGTCCAGCTAGCGACCCAACACACTACGACAGAGCTTCCGTCTATATCGGGGTGAAGGCGAAGTAACTGACAAGTTATAGCCAAACTAGAGGTGGGGGCACCTAGTCCGTCTTCTTCTTAGTGGGCTCAAGCCAACACACAATCCACCTAGCAAGCGATCCAACACACTACGACAGAGCTTCCGTCTTGTCGGGGTGAAGGCAAAGTCACTAGCGCAAACTGCAGCTGGTCTCGAAGAGAACACCCTTATTTTATATGTGGAGGTCTAGGACCAACAACACGAAATCCTCAACTTAGTCACTCGATGTTTCCAGAGTCCACAGTCTACTGATTCCAATATAAAGACTACTACAAGTGAAGTTCGGTATCAACCTCCACTAGCAGCCTGAGAGCACCAGCACCAGCTTCGTCCAAAGTCTGGGGCGTAATGTTCTTAGACCCTAGTCTGCCTCTGCGCTCCCTTTTATACTACTAGGTTCAAGATACATGTGAAAAGTGAGCTGAATAATACAATAAGCAATATTAGATGAAAAGAAATACGGTCAGCCCAATGAGACGACTGCCGTTTGGTTTTGGGACAGGTTTGGTATACGCCAGGTCAGCCTCGCTGACCGGCTAGTGTTCAACCGTGGGTATATCAACTGATCCTCAGCCCTCCGTCTATGCCGAGCACCACTTCCGGACCAACCGGTGAAGTAACCGGTGGCCTAGGTCATCTCTACTCTGTCAGAGCGTCGATCTATTACATCTAGGCGACGCAGCGTTGCGACCGACATCAAATGGTCATAGTTCGTTTGTCAGGACGTCGATCAACCCTCCGGCATCGGTGCGGCTGTACGATCGTCCCTAGCTCCGTTCCAATAGCCTGCTTGCTATTCCGTTCGTCCTAGCTGCCCAGATCGGGCCTAGCCCGTGTTGTCTCATCTCTGGTGTGTGTATGTCTTTGTCAAAGCCCTAGCCGGTCGCTAGTCGGTTCATTCCGCCTATCGCCGTCTAGTCGCTTATCTAGAGATTAGATAGTACCACCGGATCTCGCACCGAGCTTCCTAGCTCAAGGCGCGGCCCCTAGTTGCACCTCCATCGTAGATATCCGTCTGCTAGATCATCGCTAGCTCCTCGCAAGCCATCTCTGGACTACTAGAGTCTCCTAGGTCAGTCTCATGAATGTATAGGCGGTGGTTTAATCCCTGGTTGTTTGTACACTCGACTAGCAGCTAGCGCGTCACACTAGTGTAGCCTCGTGCTACAGTCAGCAGTTAGGGCTCGCTCTGACTCTCCTTTATATCACCTAACAAGTGGTCTGTGTACTAGCTAGGATGCTAGTAAACAGAAGTGCTAGTTGCTTCCCGTTGTATAAATACTGGTCATAGGAAATCGCAAAAATAGCCCTAGATGCCGCACATTTATGTTACGCCGTTTCACCACCACTACAACAATCTATTCCTCCAAAGATGTAAGTGCTTCTCTTTGTGAGTTCGGGTCCGGGCCGTAGTATGCGACCAGCGGGTTTGGAACAAACACAATTCGACTGCTAGACTTCAACAAAGCGTTCAACAACACGCTAGCACTACGCAGCTGCCAACAACAATACCGCTAGCACCTGGGATGGGCAGGGGTTTATGGGTTGGATACAAGGTGGCTGGATCGCTAGATCGAGGGCACCAGGGCAGAGTATGTAGGTTTGTGAAAATCCTCGCAATGGGATACCCAAAGACTATTGAGGCTAACAACAAGGGGACTTCAATCCTCAAGCGACAAGGCAGTCCTTAAGCCGCTGACCTATTCCTTAACCAAGAACAGGAACGTTTCCACTTTGTATTGGCAATAGACACTATAAGCGTCCAGCTAGCGACCCAACACACTACGACAGCGCTTCCGTCAATATCGGGGTGAAGGCGAAGTAACTGACAAGTTACAGTCGGTCTAGAGGTGGGGGCACCTAGTCCTCTTCTTCTTAGTGGGCTCGAGTCAACACACAATCACCTAGCAGGCGATCCAACACACTACAATATATCGGGGTGAAGGCAAAGCTGCTAGCGCAACTGCTAGCTGGTTCTCGAAGAGAACACCCTTGGTTTTATACGTGAAGACTCCGCGAGCCAACAACTTAGAACCTCAACTTAAGATCTCGATGTGTCCAGAGTCAACAGTATTGATTCCAATAAAGCTACTACTTGTGTGTACAATCTCCACTAGCAACCTGAGACCACCTGCACCAACTTCGTACAAAGTCGGGGTGTAATAATCTGAGGTTCTAGCCTGCTCTGTGCTCCTTTATACTACTGAGGTCCATGTACATGTGATAAACAGAATGAATAATATAAATGAGTGAAAATGATGTGATAGACAACAGCCAATGAAACGACTGCCGTTTGGTTTTATGATGGGTCTATGCCAAGCAGAACAGCCACACTGATCCGCTAGCGTCCATTTATGGGTATCGTGAGTGATCCCTCAGCTTGCCATCAGCTGCTGGAATCCTATCCTGACGAAGCGGAGTTGAATCCGCCGCCTGGAGTCATCTAGCACTGGTCAGAGCACCGGCTAGCAGTCCGTTTATCCGTTACTGCATATGTGGTGACCCGCATCCGCACCAATAGCCTGCTAGCTATTCCTCTATGGTCTACTTGTCTCTGTTTGTGACTCGCAACCGGTCGCGACGTCACGTGCTCGCATCTGTGTTTCAGGTCTAGAGGTCGATCACTAGGGGCCATGTATACTAGCACCCTTGCTAGAAGGCTGCTAGCACATAGTTTACTACCCTTCAGATCCCAGACTCGCCGCTCGCACCTCCAGCTAGCAGCTTGCAATACCACTCTCTGTGTCTCGCTTCCTAGGTGCTAGCACCTTGACTGTGTAGGCTTATGGTTATTTCCCCGTGGTTTGTGCCTGCAGACTGTACTAGCACGTCACACTAGTCGTATCTGATGCTACAACCGGCAGCTTGGGCTCACTCCAGTTCTCCTTTATATCACCTAGCCAGAGTCCTGAGTGCTAGAATAACACTTCAGAAGTGCTAGCGCTTTCCCGTTGTATAAATACTGGTCCTAGGAAATCGCAAAATAGCACTAGATGCCGCATGCTCTTGTTACGGTGTTTCATCGGCTTACAGCACTTTGCGGAACATAAGGGCGGCCTTTTTTTCTATTTTCAACAGTTTTGACTAGAACAGCCGCCACGGGCTGAGTTTTGATCGGATCTCCTTGGGAGTAGGCACATTCGAATCACATTGAAAATCCGCAGAGGATGAAATACCGGCTTTTTTGATGTAACTACGTAAATAATTTCTTCAGAAATGTCATGGTTTTGACTAGGACAGCTGTAGCACAATGAATAATGGTCCGATTGACCTAGTTTTTGGATATGTTGTGTATCTAAACCATCTCTAGGGGACCATGAGGTCTAAGGATATGGGTATACCCCAATTTCAATCCAGAGCTCTGCTTCTCACAGGATATGAATATTGCCCTCACTAAACTGAGTGCAAAATCACGTTGGGTAAGGATATTGCTTAGGTGTTGAGCCATCCTCTAGTAACATCCCAGATACATAACATATTCAAGAATTAGCTCGATCAGACCATTATTCATTGGGCTACAGCTGTCCTAGTCAAAACCATGATATTTCTGAAGAAATTCTATTACGTAGTTACATCATCAAGGCCGGTATTTCATCCTCTGCGGATTTTCAATGCAATTTGAATGCGCCTATTCCCAAGGAAATCCGATCAAAACTCAGCCCATGGCGGCTGTTCTAGTCATAACTGTCAAAAATAGAAAAAAACAGGCCGCGCCTTATGTTCCGCAAAGTGCTGTAAGTCAATTTGAATCAAGTCGAGTTGAATAAGTCAACTTGAGTCGACTTGAACAAATTTTCAGAAACTCGTTCTAAGTACTCTGCAGGTTGAAAAAACGCAAAAGGAAAAAACAAAAAATCAGCTGTCACAGCTATGTCACAGCAATGTCACCAAGCATGAATCTGTGACTCCTGTCACAAAATTCGACCATGTCCCCAATTTGTCCCCAATCATGTTTTTTTTGGCAAACCATGCAACTAGGCTGTACCGACTCGAAGTCAACTCAAGTCAACTTGAGTCGATAAAGCACTCAACTTGACTCGGTTTAAATTGGTGACTCCAAGTCGACTTTGTTGGCTCAAG
>JARKIC010003347.1:0-25405 GCA_029378375.1 Mycena olivaceomarginata | reverse complement strand
CCATCTTCGTCCAGCAGGTCGGTGAGTCGAGGATTCAACTTTCAGTTCCCGTCCTGAACTTCCGAAGCGCAGGTAAGTGTCTCCTTCATTGCGGATAATCGAGATCGAGTATTGATCTGCAAAATCATTACCCAGAATGAATGGTGTCGACATTCCGCTAACACGTACGCTTCAACAATTAACTTCACCGGTCCGTCGTCCGTATGGAAGAAAAGCTCGAGAATGACAAAACCTGATATAGATGCTCGCCCAGTGACCTGGATGAGCTTCACATCATGTCCTGTCTTGAGTTTCGGCGGATTGGTAAGAGCTTCAAGTGTTTTGCGTGAAATTAACGTTATATCGGAGCCAGAATCGATATGAACGGGTGGGATCGGTCTCCAGACCACCAATCGTTGCCGTTGCTTCGGTTGCAACTGCACCGAGGAACGAGGATCCTGGCGGTCTTGCCATGTATTTCCTCAATTCGATTAACGGCTTCTCAACTGATGTTGAAACTCGGTAATTCACGGCCTTTATCTCGCGTGCAAGCCGTCTTCTAGATCTCCGGTTTAGTGCAGGCTTTGTATGGAAAGCTGCACAAGAGGTATCTGAAGAAGTGGCTGTCTCACTAACCAAATCCGTGAGTCCAATTCGATGTTCGTGTCCGAAGAAGTGAATTTATTAACCGTCTCGCTGTCCCCCTCAGGGCTGAGGAAATTTCTGCATCGTTGGATGCAGACTCAGTAGTCTGAAGGGGCTGATCAAAACCCTGCGGTTCCTCAGCTGATCGGTTTCATCTCAAATTCCTTCGTCCTCACTATTGAGTCCGTAGTAGAGCTCATCGTATGGTCTTGAGCTTCAAGTCTTGGCTGCTGCCGAAGCAAGGTTAGCACGTGCGGCACGATTTCCTCTGAACGAATGCTTACACTCGTTATCCCAGTGTTTACCACTGCCGCAGTGTCGACATGGGCGTGCTCCCTTGGATTCGGGTGTAGCACGCTTGGAAACGTTTTTATCGTCCTTCGGGAACTTTGGTGGAGGTAAGTCTGATGACCATCCGACTAGGTTCACGCGAGCGGGACGAGACGAGTTTCGATTGTCGAAATCACGGTACGGTCTTTCCCTTTCTCTGGCATCGAGTTTCATTAAAGCCTCTTCGTGGAACCGAATAGCTGCTTGGAACTCAACGACGTCCTGGTATAACTGGGTAGTCAGAATCGTATTCCAGAGAGTAGGTGCACCATCCATGACATGTAGGATGATTTCCGAGTCGCTAAGCGTATACACAGTGTTGAGCAACTCAGTTTTGCGAATGAAGTACTGAGTTGGTTTCTCACGACCATGTCCAGCCTCGCGATACGACGCTTGGTTAGCGCGTGAACGTTGACGGTCGAGCCAATTGCGGTTCATGAAGTAAGTCATGAACGCATTACGCAACGCATCCCAATTAACTTCAATTGCATCGATAAGTTTTTGGGAGGGACCAATACCACGTTTCAGCATCACCTTCAAGTCTCCGCGGTGCGATCGTCCAAGTTGGCGCCAAACCGTCTTCGATTCTCGCGCCAGATCGTTAACCTTCAAAATCCAGCGGACTATAGTGTCGACGTTGCCGTCCCACTTAGGTATGTTTTCCGCTTTCAATTTGAACTCAAAATGCGGTTCCCTGGATGACAGGCGATCGCTGCTTGTATCGCCTTGTGCTGGCGGTACCGTCTGATTTCTCGGGGTCGGTCGGTCGGGTGGAATACCGGCCGGTCCTCGATTCGGTGGGTGACCTGGTCCATCGCCCCAGTCATCGTCTGGGTCGTCGCCAGGCTCTCCTGCCGGCGCCTGTTGTTTCCGGGCCGGAGTCGACACGAAAGGCTGAGCACGAATTGGACGAGAATCACCATATATATTTGGTACACTCCTTTGCAGGGGAGCACTGTGAGACCCAATTTCTCCTTGGTGATTCATGCGGCGCATCTGATCTGTTCTTCAGGCTCCATGGATGGAGGCGCGCCCAATACCCTCGCTCGAAAATCTGTTCCATGGGTTCCAACAATTCGGAGATACATCTGTTCCCTCTTGGTAACCCAGCCAAAGGACTGAACATCGATTATTAAAGCTTGCATCACCCGTGAGTGGATAACTTGAATGAGTAGACTCATCGTAGCCGACTGCCAGTGCCGAGGAATACGCGGTGGTGTCGAGGCTATTCTCGACGCTCCATACAGATTGAAGCTGCGGGACTCACGCGCATTACCTGTGACCGTCGGTGAGATTGGGGTTTCAGCTTTCACCGTTGTATTCCCGGGCGATGAATAAATTAGCGAAGCAGCTTCCATAATCTCAGTGTCTCTTTCTCGTGGCTGGTGAGTTTTGAAATTGTAATACTTATCAAAAGCATTAAGAAATTCTCAACCTCCACTCTGAAACAGACACCTAGAATCTCAAAGTCGTTTGGCCGGTAGGCGTCAGAGATATTGTCACGATCGCCCCACTGTGGCAACGTAGGTGGAGTCTTTCCTTCAATTAAGAAGGAATTCTCAGCTTCCCTTCGCATCGTCTCAAGGACTCGCAGCAATACTCTCGATATTCATTTTTGCGAACGCAGTACACAAAGCGTTGATCTACTAAGGTGAGCTGTTCAACATCTCTCAGAAGTTCATTGAGAAGTTCCCACTGTTTAGGTAACTCTTCTCTGGCCACTGAGCGAGAGAGCTTTATCCCTTGATGGAGGAAGCCCTTGTTGATAGCATGGGCACCTCTGGTGAGTGCCTCGGAAACGAGCCAGAACAATTGTATTGTTACCGATTCGACCTAATGGTCGCAGCGTGGGTAAGTCGATTGGGACGACAACGGGAGGCTCGTCACTGAGTTCTTCATCGTCCACAGGATTTTCTAAATCCGAGAGTGGTTGAAGCTCAGTGGCAATATCTTCCGCTATCGGTGCCGGGGTCGACTGAAAGACGGGAGTGTGGGAGCGACTACGTAACGATGGAGACCTCACGTTTGAAGCTAGGTGAGGCGGAACGTCACGAGAGGGAGAAGGGGATCGAGAGGAAAGACGAGTAGTAGACATGACAATTCAATGGTAAACGTACCTGCTTAAGCAAGAAGTTCCGGATTCGTCCACCAGTGTAAAAGATCTCGGTTAGTTTTAGAGTATAGAGAGTCGGTTACCAGAACCTCTATATAATCAAGTTAGTTTACCTTGAACAATCTGTCCGAAGCGCGAGGCTTCTAAGACGAGCAGGGAATATCAACCCGCTACTGATTGCTTTCTAGCCTGAGAGGTAAGCGCGAGGCTTTACGACTAAGATCTACTAGCTTGATGGGATGCCGAAGGCAGCGCGAGGCTTGACTTAGGTTCACACAAGGTTTATGGTTAATATCTAAGTAGATTGTAGGAGGTAAGAATGAGCTGTCGTCACATGAGGGACAACTCCCTTTTATATCTACTTAGCTACAAGAAGGTAGTGGAACGTTAACGAAGATGAGAGAATCTTCATTGATCTTCCTTTTATGGAAATGTTCTTGAGTCATTCGGGAGCGAGAAGACTCATTCGGGTGCGAGAAGACTCACTAGGGCCAGTCAGGCAAGTATCCATCACAATAATGAGGACCACGAACTCACTCTTCGGTAGCCGGATGCTTGACAGGGTGTTCAGCCGTGCAGTGTGTTGTTGAACCCCCGATCGGCCTTGGTTCCGTTCGCACTGAACTTGAGTACGGGCAGGGGTAGTGGTTCACCGGAATCAGAGATAATGGGGAGAGGCTTCACGTAGTCGCCGATGGGGGCTTTGAGGGAGTTGGTGTCATCGCCGCGAGCACCTCTGAGACCACCCTGGAGCTACGATAGATGTAGATACATCGGCGATGACATCCGACAACATACAATGACTACCTCCGAACAGACGTGTTTGCGAAGCTGCCGTTTGCCAGCGAGACCAATCATTTTCCTCGCCGAAACCAGGAATAGTGTCCTTGAGCGTGTTCCAGCTTTTGGTCAGCCGTTTCTCTTTCGTATGAATCGTAAGAAAGGGACGACTGGTATACAAGAGACATCACGTACGCCTCAGTCTCCTCGTGCTCTTCGTCATCGCTGTCGGCCAGGGCCTTGGTAACCCATGCTCGACAATGGTGAGGATGCGTTCGAAAGGGCCCACGCTCCGAACGAGGTTTCGCCCGTACGAGCGATAAGTGGTCTTCTGCGCCGACTCTGGGTCGTTCTCATCGGGTGTGCTGCAACCAGGTGTCACTGATCGGTGATGGAGGTAATGTACTCGACGCGTCAACTCGCCTTCGTTTCTTCTTCTGTTCGTGACCGTCGCGGTCTTGGACTGGACAACACTGGACTCAACAATCCTGGTCAAGGCCTCGACCTGAGCAACAAGTTGTGCGGTGGAAGCTGGTTGGCGGCGTTGCTGAGAGCAAGAATATCCGAGGTACTTAGTCGAAGACATGGGGGTTGGGGGCAAAGTCGCCAAACCAACATGCCCGCCTTATAAACCTCCTTATCTGGCTCATGACTCGGATCTGATGAGCCATCACATGTGCGCGACCATGAATCAGCAATCTGCGCGCAATTTGCATTTTGCTTTTCTGCACTTGCCACCGGCCTCCTGATTTTTTCTCTGGCTCAGGGTCTCCCTCGGTGGTTTGCTTATGAGGAGGTCGGGATATGTATTCCGAATACAGTCCAACTCGAATGGGCCCAAACGGACAACTACTGCACGAGTCCCCAGTTCTTTTGTCTCTTCACGTGTCTCTGCCGACGGTGGCCTTGTTTCCGACGCGTTGTTGGCCATGCCTTCCTCAGCGAACTGCTCGTCTTCCGCAAGTGTATAGCGCAGTAGCAGAGCTGTGCTGCTGTTTTTGCGCCTCTGACATTTATTTTCTGGTTTTTTTGGCTCGTTGGTGCAAGATAAGGCAAGGTCACCAAGGTGTGTCGCATGCTCATCATTCCAGCGCGCTGATGCGCAATTTGCTTCCGCCTTCTTGGCTACCGCGATGATGTGCTGGGCGCCTTACATTTTTGCACTCTCATTTTGTTTATTTAGTTAACTCGATGGTAAAATAAGCAGATTTCACCTTTCCTAATTCTCGAGACTTTTTTTTGTGCTAATGGGCTGCGGAGAGTGCAATTTATTTCTTGCCCGATCCACGTCATCCCTCGAAATTCAAATGATCGAATACTTGTAGTAAGCAGCCCCCTTCTTGTCCTTTGCGACATTCATGAGGGCCCTCGCCCTGCTTTTTCTTCTGCTGATGGTCTGGGTGTGCCCGTATCCATGCTCCGAACCATTCGACACCGAAGCCGGGCTCTCGCTTCACCAGAATGGCTGTGAATATGTTAACGCCACGACACAAAAATGGCCGGCGCTGACTGCTCGCACGATCGAAGCGGCGCAAGAAGAAGGCAGAAGGAAGCTGCAGCTACGGCTGCCGCTGCAACCGCCACAGCTCTTCCGTTGGGTCCAGATCCCGAGCCAGACATTTTGCAGGTGCGCCATCTCTGTCTGACCAAACTGAATTTTTTTTGACATAGTAGAGAGTTTGTGATAGCCACCTGTAGCAACCTAGGTGGCTTCCGAGGCATGTGGAGCGGGGTGGCTCCATTGCAGCCAGGTGGCTTTTAAAATGACATCGCTGTTGGTTCTGCTGGTGTGAATAGATCCTATCCTTTGGAGAAAGACATGCAAAAATGTTTGATAGGCAAGAACAGGCAGAATGCACACATATAAGCCTGGCAAAGGAGAATTCAGCATCTCCTGGCCCTCTAGAGGAGAAGGAGATGACAATGATGACAAGGGGGCTAAGGACAACGGCATTGAGGAAGAAAACAATTGAAAGGAACACAGGGTTACAATGGGACAAGCCACCTATAAAAGCCACCTGAGCTGGAGCCACCCCACTCCAATGCCTTGGTGGCCACCCGGGTGGATCTGCACAAACTCTCTAATTCTGTAGGACCTCGGGCTTGCCGCAGATGAAGAGATGCCCTACCGGAGCCTGAGCCTGAGCCACGTGTAGAAACACCTCCACCGGCTGCTACCTCTACCGGGCGCCCCATCCGAGCGAAACGGCTGACCTGGAAACTCCTCCAGCAGTTACCGCCCCCACCTATCGAATTCGGGAGCAGACTCTGGCACTCTCAGAACCCGATGTGGAGGAGCCCGCCTTGCCAGTGCCCTCCGAGCCGGAGTACAGGTGGAAAGCTGTCAAAACCGTCAAGAATTCGTTTGGGATGTTTCGCGAATATCCAGAGCTTCCTACTCACGACCCGACCAATCAATATCTCTTTTGATCAGTCAAAATATATCCCTGCCCCCACCCACCCTCTTGCCGGTTCTTATCCGAAAATTCACGACTCTCCCCGCTCACGGCACCCGTTGCGCCTCTCTCGGCCGCTATCCCCCTCTTTCGGCCCGTTCAAAAATTCCACTGTGTTCGGTTTTATGAACTGGATGTGGTCCGGGTCTGTAATGAAATCGATTGCGGAGTGCGCACGCCTTATCGAGTTCTTGAAATCCGACTTGTTCAAGAAGGAGGACCTCCAGGACTTTGATCTCAAGGCAGAAACCGCGAAATTCGACAAATATCCTCGGTGGCAGTCGCGTTGCGACTGCTCTTGGGGATCTCAGTGGGGCAAAGGATGGATGGAACGAGGTTGAGGTGAAAATTGAGGTACCGGATGGAAAGAAGCGCTCGGACAGCGATCCACTTCCGACCTTTGCCGTTCCGGGACTTCATTATAGAAATCTCACACAAACCATCAAGAGCGCTCTACAGGACCGAAGCGCGCGCTTTTTCCATTACCTCCCGTTCCGGGCATTACTGGCAGCCAGCCGCAGCAGCAGCACAGCGAATACGATGAGATTTATTCTTCTGAAGCATTCATCGATGCTCACGAGAAACTTCAACGACAGCCACGAGAGCCGGGTTGCAGTCTCGAGCGGTCGTGGCTGCACTCATGTTCTGGTCGGATTCTACTCATCTTGCCCAATTTCGGAACCGCCCGCTTTGGCCGCTGTACTTGTTCTTTGGAAATCAGTCCAAGTGGGTACGGGGGAAACCGCGAGCCGGCGCCTGCCATCACGTTGCATATATGCCCAAGGTATTTCGCTTGTTCAAATTATCTCATGATTATCACTCACCTATCCTTCCAGCTGCCGGATGACTTTTCGACTGTTCCGGGGTGAAACAGGGCATGGACCTTTGCCGATGTGTTAACGCACTGCCGCCGAGAACTTATGCACGCGATCTGGAAGCTAATGTTGGACGGCGAATTTCTGGAGGCTTGCAAGCATGGCATTGTGATTGAGTGCCCGACGGCGTCCGCGGCGGTTTTATCCCCGAATCTTCACGTACTCGGCTGATTATCCAGAGAGTTGTTACAATGCGCTTCGCTTGTGCGCTGGGCTGACGATGTGATAAATTTATAGGGTTCTACTTGAACAATCCTAATCTGGGGAAATGTCCGTGCCCTCGCTGCCTTGTAACAAAGGACCAGCTCGACCAAGTCGGCACCGCCAGAGATGACAAGATTCGCGTCAACTCGCAGCGCGTTGATGTGTGCTCACCGTCAGTCATACATCGAGCGCGCGCGCAACTGGATTTACCCAAAGCCCATGTTATCAAGAGTACCAAAGTCGAGGGTCTCTTGAACGCAAAATCTTGGTACCGACTACGGTATGTTGCACAATTTATTCCGCATCTTGATCTGAATATACGCTGCTGCAGAACGCTTTCTCGGCCGTGGCGGAATATGGTTCCAGCATCTTCACTATGCTCGTTGTTGATTTTATGCACGAATTTGAGCTAGGGGTTTGGAAAGCGATCTTCACGCACCTCATCCGTATTCTCGTGGCTAATGGAGGCGACGCGGTTCAAGAACTGAATGCACGGTTGGTTGATTGTCCCAATGAGTGATGTCTAATTTTTTACTTATGAATTGGCAGATATCGTATGATTCCAACGTTCGGGAAGGGACCATTCGACAGTTCTCCAACAATGCGTCAGCTATGAAGAAATTGGCCGCTCGTAATTTTGAGGACCTATTACAAGTACGTCCAATGCTGTATCGTGATCATGATGAGGTCTACTCACTTTCCAAAGTGCGCCCTGCCCGTTTTCGAGAACCTCCTGGACGACGAATATGCCAATTATGACGGATACATCCAGGACCTCCTGTTTTCTCTCGCATACTGGCACGCATTGGCGAAACTCCGTCTTCACACAGTACCACGGTTGGAACTCTGAAAGAGGTTACCAAGCAGCTCTTCCGGCAATTGCGACACTTCACCAAGGACATTTGCACTGCATTCGTCACTCGCGACCTGCCGAGAGAGGAAGCAGCAAGAGGCCGCCGAAACGCCAAGAAGGCCGCAGCTGCAAAGGCGGCGGGCAAAGCACCTCCGAAAACCCCCGCACGCGGCAGCAAAATCAAGTTATTCAACATGTGACGTACAAGGGCCACTCCCGCGGCGACTACGTGCGTACAATATTATTTTTGGCACAGTAGATTCGTACTCTACTCAACCGGTGCGTCAAACCCTGTTCTATTGCCGCCCGTTAATTATTATTCCTCCAGGGCGAGCTCGAGCATAAACGGGTGAAGGCATACTATGCCCGCACCAACAAAACGATGCGGTCGGTCAGATAACACATTTGGAACGGCGTGAAGCGGCGCTCTTGAAGATCTCCCGCGAGCAGAAGGAGGCGGAGAAGAGCGCTGCAAATATTCCCCCAGTTGCTGCCATTCCAGAAAAGCGCAAAAGGACCACGGCCGGCGGAAAACCGGCAAAGAAAATATTACCCTTCCCTTGATTTCGCTGAGTCGGAATCTCTGCCATATACACCTCCCGAATTTCACTATCACATCTCACAGTCCCGCAACTTCCATTTTAATTTGACGCTCTGGTTGAGCGAGAACCTGGGAGATCCAGCACTGAAGGTACGTCATGACTCTTTCTTACAGAACACTATGCAAAATACCCAACAGGATTTTCGTTCCAAGCTCCAAGAGCACCTACTTGGCCGGTTGCTCCACCCAACATGGTCTGGAAATGGCCACGAATTTTCGCCTCAACAACGGAACCAGCTTTTGATTGTTAACGATCGTATTTACCCGCCACAAGGTTCTTCGAGTGAACTACACCTCGTACGACGTTCGGCGGGGCAAGACTCGATGAACCCTCGAACACAGGCAGATATCATGAACCTGGCACCTGAAGACACCACAGACGGCCATCCGTTTTCCTATGCTCGCATTCTCGGAGTATTCCATTGCGACGTGGTACACAATAACAACGGCACGCTGACCTCCCCTGTGCCCATGAGCTTCCTCTGGGTCCGTCGATTCCGCCTCGACCATAGCTTCAAAGGCGGATTTAAACGAAAACGACTCCACCGTATCGAATTCCTCCCAGACTCGGACTTGAACGCTTTTGGCTTTGTCGATCCTGACGAAGTCATTCATGGGGCGCACCTAATTCCTGCCTTGCATATGGACCAATGGAGCCCGTTGTAGAAGCTTCTCTTGCCAGAAAGCCAGATGAGCTTGACGACTGGAGGTATCATTATGTGAACTTGTGAGTTGTGTGTTTATTCCCTCACATCGTGCTAACTACAGTTGTATTTAATAGCTTTGTTGATCGTGACCATGTTTATGCGATACCCTCGGTGGTGGTGTTGGCCACTATCAAGTCCAGGTTCCGGATGACGAGGCGGATCAGCCTGACTTGCCAGATGACGACGAAGATCCCGCGGGCGGCGAGCAAGATGATCTTCCATCTCCCGAGGAGGACTCCGATGAAGAATTGCCCGGGGAAGGGGATGACGACGGAGTGAGGATCAAGACGAAACGAGGGTGAAGGCGAGGATGAGTGAGGACGACGACGAGGAGGAGGTCGAGGACGAGGAGGAAGACGAGGACTTGGGGCCGGAGGACGGCGAGGATGGAGTCGAAGATCTCACGGTACAACTTGGTTACGATGTGCTTTAATCTTATACCATATGCCTCACTCAATATTTTCTGCACCGTCGTTTCGGTGATGCATTACTATATTCGGGGACATGCTTGAGAGAGGCGCGGTCAAGTCGAACAAAATGGTATGTAAGCCAAACACCAGCTTGGCGCGTTCCTTGCAAATCATTCGCCAACGTTGCGGCACCTTTGCAAACCTCCACCAGCATTGTGTTCCATTTCCAAACGTAGGTGGATGGGTTTGCAAACGGCTTGCAAATTGCCATCAGCATGCTGTACGATTGCAATCATCACCGGCGATCAGCGAGATCCCCCGCTTTGGTGATGCCCGGCTGCGAATACCCCGCCTGGATCCTTCTCCACCAGTGCCACACAGAGTCGAAGGCGGACATACTCTGCACAGGGTATGGTTCCTCCAACGAGTCTTCGTGCGGGCCCACGGGGAATTGAGAACCAACGGGGAAGCAACAGAGAAGCCTGGGAAAAAGAGAGTTCTGTTAAAACTTGGGGGGAGGCCGATGCTGCACACGGCATAACTCATACTTTACTTTCTTTTTTGTTCTTCAGGATCACAGTCAGCCCACTTCTCCTTACAGCGTGCACTATTTATCTGAATTAATGTTATTGTTGCAGCCCAAATTCCTGGGACCGGTTTAGGTTCCAGGTCTCCATAAAAAATAATGCATTCAAATGACCATATATAGACCACTTCATCAGTCACCTGACTCCGGCAACCGCCGCATCTTCTACGCTCTTTAAAATATTAAAACATATTTCTCGATCGTGGATTACTAATCTGGTTAATGCCGTCTCCCCTACCTTTACTAAAACATTAAAATACATTTCTCAATTGTGGATTAGCAATCCGGTAACTACCGACTACCCTACCTCACCAGAACATGCTGGAAGCACGCCTAACCAACCTCATCCTGCTGGATTCCACGCCCGCAACGGACGGAACTTGACCCAACATCTCCCGTTCATTGGTGTGTGTACGTGAGTGAATTCAATTCTTCTTCCGAATACTCGATGTATCAATTACTTTGGCCAATTTCTGTTCTACCGTTCTCTCGTCGCATCAACTGTTCCTTACGGTTATTTTCCTCCATTTTCCTCGTGCTCTGGCCGGCAGCTCCCATTTATGCAGCCCAATTTAATTTTCGGGGTTTGCCTTCATCAGAAATTAGAAGGTGATCAGCCAGTTTATTTCCTTCACTGTTCGTTCAATATTTTGTACGATTGAACCACTCAGTTCCCCTTCGGTTATGTGTGTCTTGGATAATCTAATGAATTTTCATTTCATTCCTCCAGTATTCGGAGTCGTTCCTGCGACCATGGTACTGAGGAGGTAAGTTGCCTCCATATATACCCTGTCCGTTCAACGTCTCTTTCAATTGACTCAACTTGGGGATGCGCGCTCTCGTAACCTTTCACTTCAGTGCCCCTATTTTCGTTTTGCACGGTATTCCGAGTTTCCCCAGGACCGTGTTGCGGCGTAGAGGTAAGCTCCTTCCATATATTCAAATACCCAACTCAACCGTCTCTGCGTGCCTGAGTCTCAGACTTCATTTAACTTACCGAAGCGGTGCACTGTGAGGTAGCCAGCTTAGGTCGAAACTCACGCATTCCCTCCGCTCATCGATGACCGTCGTTTCCTCAAGTTTTCATTCACTATATCCTACTGGTGAATTGGTCTATACTCTTGCGATCTTATCTTACTTTCCCGCCGACTTCTCAGCAACATTCCGGGGGGTCGCTTCTCGAGTTCTAGCAAGTATTCTCTCCGAGTTGGGTTGAAGAGTCGTATTCTGACGTTTAGACTGTCCAGCTGTTTGTGAATTTGGCATATTTTTCTCCGCAGGTACGATTGGTCCCGCAACTCCCACATGCCTGTATCCAACGTGAGCAATGCTCCGCTGCGCAGCTCTTTCTCTCTTTTTTTTGAACATTTGCTTTCCCTATCACCGCATGCCCACGTTCTCGCTAACATCCCGTCACCAGATTTTAAAACCCCATCATCTATGCTGCCTTCGTTACGCCTGGCAGCGCACGGAGATTTGGATTCTGTTTTATTGCGTTCCTGTGACCTGTCCAACGCGTTTCAGGTATGATTTGGCTTATCCTTACCTCTTCTTAGGTAGCGCTCACTTCTCCTTTGACCTTGCACGTCACAAGTCTTTATGTTCAATTTTTGGCCTTTTGTGGGGCGTTCCCGGTGTCGCGTTTCCACGACCGGGATACTGAGCGGTGGGGTGGCGCTTTCCTATCCAGGGATTGATTTTAATGCAGCACCAGGCTTAATATGTCGGCATCGACCTCGAGGATCGGGTCCAGCATGCGCTGCAAGGACGAACGGGGTGCGTTGTCGGTGGGTTACCTGATATGCCTTATTCCGCAGCACGGATACTAACCTATCCTCGCAGTCCCCACGCCTTGACGCACCACGGCATGCCCACTACACCAACACTGCATTTTCATTCTCGATTCTTGAATGCCCGACGAGGCCGGTTTGTCGGTAGTTGCATGTGCTCGCGCTTGATACCAATATAAGAATCAATGCACAGAGTTGTAACAGATCACCCCGAATTCAAGCTGCTGTCTGGTAAGTCGTATATCTTCTCACGTTTCGAGTCGCACTTTCCATTCAGTCTTAACTCTGTTATTCCCTGACCACTATTCGTTCAGAAATGGGTGTTGATCTCCCCAGTAATTATTCTGCATTCCTCTCTAATCTAATTTAGAGTGTGTTGTGGAGCTTGGAGTGTGACCTGATATATGATATTGATACATGTGTACCTGCACGCCTCGCATCCATGGAGTGACTTTGAGAATACGCTCTCGCTTTACTTTATTTCTGCCAAGATGTGGAATTCGGAGTTCGATTTTTCTGCCTCGAACAGAGTGAACTGTCGTCTGTTATGGAGTTGGTAAGCATGGGACAAGCCAAGGACTCTCGTGCGTTCGGTTTTTACTCGTCTGACTACAGTATAAGTATGTGCCTTGAAAACATTTGTCCTTCAGGCAGCTGTTTGCCTTTTGACATGCTTCAGCAGTCTACACCTATGCCGGAGCGAAGCGAAGGCATGTCTTGTCTGTCTTTAATCATTGAATGATATGTTCAGAACAGGCCTCGAAAGGCATTTCCGTCGTATGGGCGCGACCTGTGTGATAGATGATATCCAAAAAATCGAATTTCTGGACTGCAGTGGTTAAAGAAGGCGTTAGCCTCTTTGTTCTTTCCTCAATTCTTTCGATACCATGTCATTCTTATGGCACTCTTGAACCAACGTCGACACCGCTCCCATTTCTCGTTCATGTCCCAAGCTGGCTCTACATACGACCTCCCTCCCCTGCCTCCACCGATGTCTTCCCCACCGTCAATGGCGCATGCCGTGCCGGCTGAGCCAACCACAACCCGGAAGCGCAAAGCGAAGGAACCCGAGGTGGATGAGAGGGATATAATTGCTGGATATCGAGGGACCCGCAGTCGGGTGAAGTCACGGAGGGCTGAGGGCAAGCTGTGGTAGTTTCTCCGCCTAATGTGTATGTTGAATTAGTTTAAACACTGATTTTCACGACACCAGTATGACGATGGGTCGAGGGGACAATTCTCACCCTTTGCTATCCCTCTCTGACGTCCACTCTAATTTTTTTTACAATTTTCATAGCTACCGTACTGCCAGGGGTGTCGTTTCCGACGATTCAACCACTCTCACGCCATGAATGCCGTTGATGGCCTTGATCGCGGCTGCGGGGCGGCATCCGCTTGGCAAGCGAGTCCCATTTCTTGACTGCACTGTTCATGCGTCGGCAGTGGGACTGGCTGAGTGGGAGTGGGACTGGCCGAGTCCCACTCCCACCGTTCTTGTATATACTCGCCGAAGTGGTCTGTTTCCATGGCATAATTTACGAGCTCGTTTCAGCCCCTGTCGATGCAATGACTAACTGGGGCTTTCCTAACCATGACGAGAAGAATATTCTCAAGGGACTCAACTGCCCGGTGACGATGGCGGAAGTGTTCGTACTGGCGGTGTACGGCATGTCGGTTTACTTGATCTTAGGACGGATATCCTTCGCACCCTTCCCATCTTTTGCTCTCACTTTGCAGAGAATCCCCACATTCTCCTGGATCCAACAACTCCGCTTGACGAGCCGGCGATTTTCGGCCAACCATTTCTCGATGTCCTCCTCCTGCCATCTATCAACAGGTTCTTCCGCGGCCTGTCAATATCTTCCTGATCATCTCCCGTTGGATTTCCATGTCGGTGGAACATTTGATCGACTCAGCCCTGACCAGCGAGCCATTCTTATTATTCCACAGCGAGAGGATGTTAGGCTCGTTCTGCGTTCACATATGATACCATTCAAATAGTTCCGCCTCGTTTACGAATCAGACTCGCGCAGAACGCACTAACACCGAAGAATTCATCCAGATTCATTCCTCCCACTATTCCTATAGGGTGTATCGTGGTTGCGGTTTCGCGTGGTGCGGCCATCCGAGAATGTTTCTGATCTGGCCAGACCTTGGTCACGACGCGCCCGTCTGCGGCGCCTGGCATGCCTCTCGCCCTGCGGTTCTCGGTAGGTCTACTCTGCCCAGCTCCGGTACCGCTTAGGGTGTCCATCATTTCCGGCTCCTGCGCTACAATCGTCCTCCGCCCCAAATACATGTGCTTCTCTCTCTCGCACTACAGTCGGCTTACAGACCTTGCCCCTTGTCCTCATCAAAATTCCTAATTCATCCCCCCTCCGCAATGTAAGCAAGCCCGCCTCGACTTCATCAAATTTCCCTCACAGCCACTTTTTGCCATTTACAGAGGCCAGCAGTTGTTCATCTACACCTGCTCCCTTCCTGCTGGCTGCATACTATGTTATGGTGATTCCGCGCCCACAAGGCGCATTGCCTACGCTTTCTTTGTTTCCTTCCACCACGACGGTCTGTCCTCTCCGGCAATAAATTTTTCGGGTGCTGCTTTCCTCGCTAATCTCTGGCCTAAGATTCCGGTGTCGTCCTCGACCCAACGGCGATTTCGTGCTGGTTTCTGCCGGAATTAACGAATACCTTGCTCGGCATCCCTTTCCGTGTATTTTGAGGCGGAACGCGGACATGTTGCAGATCACACCGGTATGGAATCATTGTGCTGTGGACACTGTCTCTGCACGCTGGCTCTTCTACAATTCCCTTGACTACTCATTGCTCTTCAACCGCCCATCTCTGAATACTCCTCAATTTTTGTCTTCCTAACGCGCTGTTAGTGCACTTCTGCGGCGGATCCTAAGGCTGATTCTCACCCAAAACTACAACGTAATCTTATGCGGATTATTTATTCTTGGAAAATGTGGCCAGCGTATAATCTGTGCAGTTTAGCTCGACTGTTTGATGAGTCTGCTGCGCGACACCTTCCATTATACACACCGCTGATTGGTACTATCTGACTTCAAACTACCTGGCCGACAATCTGCATTATCTCCCTTCTCTCAACACGTCACACGGTATGGAACGTGAACACGGTAGAACTCGGTGTTGTCTGGACTTTCAGCCTTGTATTCTCACCGGGCGAGTTTACCCTTGACTGCAAGTTCAACCTTGATTACAAACCCACCGTCTACAATCTATAGTTGCACCCAGCCTCGCCGCAGACCAAACACTTTCAGGGGCGTTGTCTTGAGTCATGAGACCCGGCCAGCGAACATGAGAGCAAAATATAGACGGGTGGCTGTGTGTGTGTTGCGCACGCAAGACTTCGGGTACATCCGCCGGCAGTGATCGGCGATTGATCGTTGACATTTAGCAATGGTGCAGACTGAATCAAGCCACTAGAATATTGAGATGAACAACTTAAGAAGAAAATCCATGTTTATCGAGCTACTGCCTGGCAAGAAATATGAATAAAGAAAATAGAATTAAAAATAATAAAAAACAGTTCGAACCGGCAGAATTGAACCAGCCCCATCCGCCTTGTTTACGTCACCACTAAATTCATTAGATTGAGGTCTTAAAAAGACTTCAAAAAGCTAATGAACACCGCCACTATTTCTTTACATCGTCAAAACACACTGATAAAGTTTCGCGAACTCAAAAACCTGGTCTCGATTATGAAAAGAACGATCACTTTACTACGTAAAGTACTCGTAACTTCCCACTTCAACCCTTTACCAGGATTGTTGTCCAGCACCTTTCTAATGGTTCGAGACACATTATATCCCTTTTAGCTAACTGCTCAGGCCAGCAATAGCCCTCGTGAGATGGTGTTGTAATGTAATGAAGTACATTATAGTATGTTGCAACTCGAGCAGATTTGAATAAATGCCCAGGTGCCCCAATACCAGGTCTGTCACCAGCGCGACAATAATTGATAGGCAGTGACAATAAGCCCTACGACCATGCAGTGGTGTTTACAATCTGGATAACGGGACCACCACGAAGGGAGAACACTGGATGATTTGGATTGCGGGTTCCCAAACAAAGAAGACAGAAGGGCGCCTTTGCGGGTAAAAATCAATGGGCAGTGCAGAGCAGTGTAACCAATACGTTGACAGCAACAAGGAGGCCGAGAGAAGGATGCAAAGTAGTGACAATAAGCCCCACGACGCACAAAAATTTTGAAGGATAAAACTCGCCTTGGAGAAAATATTGGGAAGAAGGGAACGCAGTACCTACGGGTCGTTGAGGACAACGACCTTGAAGAGGAGGGGTGATGTCATGAATCACCCGGGTTCTACTTTTTCACATGACGTGTCCGTATGGATACAGACGCGTCTTAGCGGCACGGGACGCTCATGACGCCACCACGTGACCTTCTCACAGTTGAAACCCGGACTCGGATTCTAAAGCTGCAGACTCGGGGAGTCTGCGCCATGGGATGCAGAAGACGTTAGGGACAAGGAACCCATACAGACGGATCCTAGTCCCCGGACGCACCAACAGCTGACACAGAAGCGTACACAAAGTACATGACTGGTTGCAAACGGATCAGGTTTTGAACCACTGGATACGATGACATTCAGGACTAGGAAACCCGAACCTCGGGTCTCCTAGATCCTCCGACGCTACGGAAACCGACACAGAGGAGTACAGGAGTATCAGCATTAACACTCCTTAATGCTGTGGTACAGGAACTGATCACGACTGACCGTGATTGCTTTAATTTATTAGAAGCCTATATAAGCGCAGTAGAATCTCCATGTACAGTAGATTCTACCTCATCTAATCTCAGGCCTCCACCTTGGCTTGACATAGGCATTGTCTCCACCCTGCCCCACTTCCTCCACATCGTACTATGGGTTGTATCCACGCCCCGGGTTGTATACCTGAGTGGATATCACACCCTCTTTGACTCGTTCTGGGTTCTGCCTCACATCCTGACCTACGACATACGGCCTCCTAGAGAGGACACCGTACGGTTGGTCTTGCTGCTCAGGGAACATACGAGCTACTAGCATCTATCGGGTTTATCCTGGTTGGGGTTCTTGTCGGGTTACTTGTTGTTTAGCCGACCCAGAGGCCGTTGCTGACAAACAGACAGTACTGGGTTCCAATACCAAGTGTAAACACAGTAGTGGGCTCCATTCCCAAGCTCTTTAACAGTAGTGGGTTCTGTTCCCAAGCTCCAAAATCCAAACAATCCCAATACCCAAGTGCAGGCTCAGCACAATCCCAACATTTCCAGTCACTTTCAGACTCTTCCAGACAACGGCAAGTCAGTTTCCAAAGATTCTGAACACACAGAATAAAGATCCCGAGCCAAGATGAATTCTAAGAGACACCTTTTTCGAACTCCCTGGTTTCTACCTGTTTCGCAAGTGTTTGCCACCTACTAGCCATGGGGTGATTCCGTGAGGTCACCCAAGATGCCCCTGCTACTAAATACAAAGACCTGAAACAGATGGAAACGTCCAAGAATAAGTAGATATAAGTAAAATAGTCCGTTTATCTGTCCGACTGCCATGTATCCATCATAGAATTGGGTATCTGAGTCCTTCTATTGGCTGCCCATGTCGAGCACACCATCCTGGTGCGATCCTGTGCACTTATATGGTTGGTAAGACTGTGCCCAGCCCATCACAACCAACATCCTATGCTGATCTCAACTTGATAGTCTATTCCCTTCAATGCCAGTGCCTTCCCGTCTACCAGAACATCCGGGACAGGGAGTTCCAATCCGTAGCTCTTCAGGGATACCGCATTCGAAGTACTTCCCAGTATGGGTACTTGCTCCAAGAGCCGACAAGTATAGGTCCAAATGATCGGACCTTCGCTTAGTGACCATCCCTTATCCGGAATGCCTGGGATGGCATGGAACCATCAAGATGCAATGTTCCCAGCCCCTTCCAGTGATCATCTGATCAGAACATGGTACGCACTTGATGCCCAACACATCACAACAGGATTCCAGCCTGTTCCCATCCAGTCCCCGCGAGTGGGAATAGAGTAGACTTCATGTTCCACTTCTTCTGTGGGCTACACATCTCACACATCTCATACATGTTTCGGAGCAAGCACATGCCAATGGTTACAGAGTGTTCCTTCCCATTCCCGTCCATTACTCAGTGGTTCCAGCCCTGCCAGCTACTTGGAGCCTCAGTACTGATGCTTCTGGAGCATAACTAGGAATATGTCTTGTCATGACAATGTGAAAAAGCAAAGATTTCATGGGTAGACAAATCCCATGTTTATCACCGGGTTTTATACCTGAGTGGATATCACACCCTCTTCAACTTGTTCCAGGTTCCGCCTTGCATCCTGACCTACGATATACGGTCTCCTAGGGAGGACACCGTACGGTTGGTCTTACTGATTGGGGAGCACACAAGCTATTAGCGTCTATCGGGTTTCTCCTGGCTGGGGTTCTCGCCGGGTTACTCGCCGATTAGCTGACCCAGAGGCCGTTGCTGACATGGAGCACAACAAGTGGGTAAAACATTCCAACATCTTCACCAGAAACACCATTGAAGCCTGCTACCGCCGCTACCCCAATGCTCCGCACCGGATTGCTTCAGCCACCTTCAACTCACTCTCCTTTCGGAGGTGCAACCAGACAGTCTGCTTCATACGTTGGGATACCGTATTCCAAGGGGGGGGGGGGGGGGGGGGAGGGATGTCAGGGGAACCCCCACTCTGGCCACTTTTGCTCTTCTGGCCACTTTTCTGTCCACTGCTCCAGACACTTTTCCATCCAGGACTCCATCTGTCCATCTGTCCGCTCTGCCCAAAGTGCCTGGAACATCTGTCTGCTCGCGCTGGCACATGGCACATGGTATGCGATCAAGCCCGGGATCATTATAAATACCAATGGACACGTGCTACACATGGCCAGTTATTTACCTGGGGTATGCCTACAATCCAAAGAGAAACTGGGAGTTCACAAGGCACTTCTCTTTCTTGGAGGTGTGTTCACTGCAAACAACGATGAAGGCACAGCGACCAATCTCTATCAAGTGGCACTAGAAACTTTTACCAGCACTGAATGTACATCACAGCCGGGCCAAATGCATGCTATGTCTTGGAGATCTTGCACACAAACAAGAATGTACCTCTGAGGCAGTCACTTTCTGGACAGCGGCTCAACCACTGCAGAGGATACTCGATGAAGCATTGAAAGCTCTGCCGTTACCGGAACTGTCTGATTTTCGAATTAGTTTATGTACTAAATATACTGCTGCATTCTGTTTGATCCACTAAGTAGCTGTTTCTATTATAATTTTGTGTCTCCGAGCGCCACCGGTTTTGGGTGCTAAAGAACCAGAGCAGTAAGCAGATTTTGTTTGAACTGCAGTGGAAGCCTTAAAACTCCGCCATCAGACCCAGGTCACCCACTTGCCGATGCTTGCCTAGAGCAATTGGATGGTCCGTCATTACTCGGTGGATAAATCCGGGGAAACGAAAATGAAGACAATTTATACATGATACCTCCCATTCCGAACAGTGGACTTCGTAGTTGCAATTTCACAACAACCAGTGGCCGCTTTGCCGACAGTGATCGGCAGGTGCCGCTTTCGGCGTTCGGCAGAATCATCTCTTCTTCAGATACGCTCAGGTTCATGGATTCACGCACCGAAAAGCTCGAGTTCTTACGGTTTCTGGCTTAAACAAAGAAGGAGGCTGAATAACTTCACGCGCGGTTTTGCGGTAAGCAGATGCAGCACAACTCTGTTCATCCCCGGGTTGGGCGCCAAATCGAAATTTGGTTCCATTCCCGAGCATCAGTACTAGTACATTTCACTGTTAAGGTCCATTTGCGAAATTTAGCCCGAGATCAGAAAGAAAACACCGCCCTGCGCGCGAAAATCGAACAATCCCGCTGCCCCGGCGTGCAACAACATTGTGCTCCTCCCATGGCAGCCAGTCTGCGAATACCTCAGCCAGTAGTTTTTTTTTTCCGAACAACTCAAACACTGTCGGGTGCTTAGCACTTACTTTGCCACCTGTCTCGAATCAGCCGAGAGTACGAACAAGTGCATCTCGCGTATCGCGCGCGACCACCCGCCCGCTGCGTCCAGCTCCGCGCGGAAGGTGCACGCGGGGTTCGGGTCGGCGGTGCATTTCTGCACGAGCGGGACGTGTTTGGGGAAGGTGGCCATGTAGCCGAGGGATGTGGCCGTGGCGCGGGTGCCAGCGCTCGTAAAACGCGATCTAACAAAGAAAGTCAGCGCTGTAACAATGGGGAGGAGGCGCAGTAAGAGTAATCTGACCCAGTCTCTGAAGGTCTCCGGCGGGAGGATATCCATGGCCTCGGCGACGCCGCAGCGCATGCTCTGCTGCGCGGCCTCGTTGACGAGGTTGGTGTGGCCGTGGCGTAGCGCGTATACGAGCACCTCTAGCGGATTTGTGCAAACAAAACTCCTGTTCGCCGCGGTGAGTGAGGAAACGATTTAGCGAGCAATTAATATTTATCAACGCCACTCCATCTGCGACCGACATATCGCCAGCGCCGAATGCACCTCGTACTTCTCCACCGCCTCCGCCAGCGCCGCGAGCGTGCGGAAGTCCAGCGCGCGCAGGTCGGGCTGCGGCTGCGGGTACATGAACTGCAGCACCAGCTCGAGGACGTCGGAGGGTTCGGTGAGCGCGACGGGCTCGGGCTCGGGCTCGGGCTGGGCGGCGGTTGCGGCGGAGGCGGAGGCGAAGGCGGATGAGTGGGTTTCGAGGTTTTTGCGATGGACGCGGAAGAGGCGGCCGGAGGAGGAGGAGAGGGTGATATCCGCATCGGGGGCGCAGACTTGAGACATGGGTGTGATGTTAGCTGGAAGGCGACACGGCTGAAGGACGCGTACATCGGGATGATGTTTGGGCCATTGAAATAAGTGCTCGCGAAGGTTGGTAAAGAGAAACTGTGGAAGTTGGTTAGGAGCGCAGGAAGCCAAGGTCTTATACTGACGCGTTTCCTGCACGAGTAACTGACGGCGTACGAGCCGGGTATGTTGGGGCCAGTCAAGTGCAATGACCAACCGGAGGGCAATCCATTAACCCGAATGCTTCTCGGTGTGGTGGCGGAAGCTTCTCTCCGTGCCAGTTGTCGATGTCATATCACGAGAACACCGTCTTTGCCGGTAAAGAAATTCCTTAAAGATGTCTGCAGCAGTTTGGAAGTTAACGTAGAACGGGCCAAGGAGACCTGTATTCGCCACGAGGTGGCCCATGATCCCCTAATCTATTCGGACTCACATATATTGCATCAGATCCGAGTCCGACTCGTACCGTTCGTCCAAACATTTTGCGCACGCAAAAGCTGCCGGTGCTGTATTCGCTTGCAGACCGATGTTGGCAGCATGTCGCAGGTGTCGTGGAGCACTAGAAGATCAGCAAGCGATAGGATCATGGCTCGGGAGAATTGGAGGAAACCCATAGTAAGCCTTGCTTATGCGTGGCCTAAAAACAGGCACTTTGGTTAGGGCGCTACGCGAGATCATTACTCTTAAAGGCCACAGGCCCATCTGCACCTGCACTCGGCTCCCCGCGGGTTGATTGGTTGGAAGAACACAGTTGTTCTCGATGTTTTGTTAGGAAAGACTCGAAAGTAGAATGAATCCAAAGTAGCTTTGGTCGCACTGTGTTGACTTTAGCAAAGGTTAAGGCCGGGAGGCACACTTGAACGTCTTCTGCTTCGGTATCGATGGGAGTGCCCGGCCAGCCTCCAGCCTCCAGCCAAGAAAACCTGGAACTCCGGATAGACGGGTATTATGGAAGCAGATTTTTTCTTGTCAAGAAGTAGCGCGCAGAAATTCGGTTGGAAGAGCGAAGCAAAGGCACGGATCACCGGCCCCGACCGCTTCGGCTCAGCATGTACCGTCGAGCATCTTCTCTCTGCTTACGACAATCGCTCTCTGAAGACGGAATGCGAAACGACTCGAGTCAGAATGTTGCGACGATTGTACAGCTAAACCCTACGTGGAACATTTGGCGCCAAAACCCCCGGTGCGGTCGAGAAACTTGAATAGCACGCGGCGCTGTACTACCAGCTCTGCATCGGCCGCACCTTGTCTATCATGCTTGCGATGTCCCTCGACATCCTCGGTGATATGGACCCGTACTTGCCTCGCCTTCGTGTTCTGTCGGCACTCCCTCGTGTCCCTCGCCGCGTTCCCTCCTGCTTACCTCGCACGGTCCCGCCGTCCTCCGCCTCCGCATCCTGCGCGCCTGCAAGATTTTCTTCCCGTAACGCGCATGTCTCGTCGAGCTCCGCACGCTTGCGCTCGATGCGACTGTATCGATACGTCACGGACGACTACGACATGCCGGAAGGCGCTCCCGCCGCTCATTCTCGCTGCTGCGCCGCCCCTGCTCAATGCCTTCAACACGGCCATCGGCGCCTCCCATCTGCGGCTCGCTGCGTTCCTCCTCCCGCCTTCCTCCCACCGTTCCCGCCATCCTCCGCCTCCCCACACTGCGCACCTCGGGCGACCGCGAAATTCTCGTGCCGCTCGGCGCCTTGCTCGTCCTGCAGGGCAGGATCCATACATCACGGACCGGACACGCGCTCTGCTCTCGTGGACCGCTGTGCCGTCCTTGCGCCGGCTGACTTTGCATCCCGATCTTCGTGCGTTCCCCTCGACTTTAGACATCCGCTTCCCACTCCAAACACTTTCTACGCGTCGGATCGCATTGCTTTCCCGGCCTCCGCCCTGCACCTCTGCGCTACGACGCGATAATCTGCGCCTCCCTCGCGTAGCCCGCCGCGCCCTCTTTCTGTCGGCTTCCCACTGTCTCCACCATCCTCAGCCTCCACACCCCTGCATTGCCTGGCCGATCCTAAAATTCTGGTGCCACTCAGCGCTTTACTCGTCCTCGCAAGGCGCGCTAGTAGCGTTGGACACTCGTGCTCGAAGTGAAGCGCCTCACGGATGACTACGGACGCGCTGGGACGCGAGCCCGGCGCTCATTCTCGCCACTACGCCATCTCTACAAGGACTCGCGCTACACCTCGATCCCCGTACGTATGTACGTACCTCATCGAGTCTATCTCTGCGCCGCGCGTGCGCTGACACATTTTCTATCTCAGCGCCCTCGACACCCCCAGCGCCGCAAACGGGACCCAATCCGCCTCCGCCTCGCGTCCTGCACCCCGCGACGGCTTCGACGCGTTCATCGGCGCCTGACACCCTCAGTACTATCCGTACTACGTCGTACCCGCCGCCGGCGCCCTGCCTACCGCGCGCTTGTCACCGCTCATCGGCGCCTCCCTCGCGTGGCTCGCCACGCCCCTCCTCCTGCTTCCCACTGTCCCCGCCACCCTCCGCCTCCGTCTTCGCGGATTATAAAATTCAGGGCCACTCACCGCGTATGTCCCTGGTCCCACGAGGCGGCACACGCTGCGCTCGGCGTCGCGTAACCACGGACGACTCCGCATCAGACGCGCACTCCGCCCTCGTGTTTGGTGCTGCGCCGTCCCTGCGCGAACTCACGATGCATATAGCGATCAGCGTGCGTCTCCCGTGCATCTTCACGTATTGCATGCTGATTCCCCATTTGCCTTGACTCTCAGCAAACACTCGGCACCATGGACCCCATCTGGCTCCCGCCTTTGCTCGCCTCCGCCCTTGCATCTCTGCGAGGCCACGGCGCGCCATCGGCGCCCCCTTAGCATTGCTCGCACAGTTCCCCTGCCCCTGCCCCGTACCTTCCCACCTTCCCCTCTTCCACTCCATACTCCGGAACCCATCGGCCCCTGTCGTCGCGCGATCGAGGGTTCCGCCGCCGATGCTGAGGCGGTAGGATCGGGTATCGTATACGGTACGGCCCGTAAGGCTTACGGTCCTTTACGGTGGGCTAAACCGTCGTGCCATCTTCTCGTATCGCATGCTGACTCCCCATCTGCCTTGATGCTCAGCAAACACTCGGCACCATGGACCCATCCGCCTCCCGCCTTTTCTCGCCTCCGCCCCTGCATCTCTGCGAGGCCACGGCGCGCCATTGGTACCTCCTAGCATTGCTCGCACACTTCCCCTTCCCCATATCTTCCCACCTCCCCCTCTTCCAATCCATACTCCGAACCCCATCGGCCCGGACCAACGACAGCGCGCGAGGACCTCTCCCTCGGCCCCAACACGCTACACGTCGACCTCCCCGTCGTCGCGCGATCGAGGGTTCCGCCGATGCTGAGGCGGCATGCTCACCGCCAACCCACACCATTCACACCGCACCCGCACCCGCATCCGCACCCGCACCCGCCAACCCCGCGCTCGCACCTCTCCACCTTCCCACCCACGGGCTGCGAAAGGCGTCCGACCTACCAAAGGCTCGCCATTCCACGGGGAAGGGCCGCGTGCGGGATCTCGGGCCGTTTGGGCCGCATCTCGGGCCGTTGGGCGCTTTGAAGTTTGGGCGGGCGGGGTTATGTCATCTGTGTTACACTCGCGACTTGCGCGGTAGTCCGAAGGAGTGAATGAGGACCGCCGAGTTGCGAACGGACAGATCTGGATCCGCTGAAATTATATAGACTTGCGGAGTGCTATTTACGAATTGATCGAAACAGCGTCGAATGCCATTTTCCTTTCACATCGATTTTGAAGTCGGCGATTGTTGCCGAATCTTGGCAATCGTGAGACTGTTGAGAACAGCAGCTGGTGTGATCAATTTTGGCTGTGCCTCGTTGCTTCCACGCCACCACCATCCGGTTCCCCCGTCCGCAGCATCTATCTCCCCCGCAGTTCGTCGTCGATGGCAGCGACTCCGCCCTTAGCATCAGCGAGGGCACCCAGGTCCTCGACTCTATTGTTATGGTTCCTCAGTCTCGCAAGGCAGGAGTTACAGGAATAGGGATTCCCGCCGTCGAGCCAGTTGTCCAATGGTGTTTATGAGCTAGCACAGATGATTTCGGTAGGGACCCTCTGTCTTGATGCCAGCCTTAATGAGAATTCTGTGTTTTCAGACAATGAAAAGCAACAAGGAGGGTCTAGCAGCACTCGAGAAGTCGCTGACTAATTTGGCTGCTATCATATCTCGGGTGC
>JARKIC010003346.1:0-25484 GCA_029378375.1 Mycena olivaceomarginata | reverse complement strand
TGCTCGAAGAACTTCCGGATCTCATGGGAAGCGGGAGCTCCGAGGGCGAGGAATTTCTGCACGATATCTCAACCGTAACAGGCCTCGCGAAAAAGGTATGTACGATCTTATTGTTCAAGATATTTTGGGGTGTACATCCTCTTCCTAGCGCAAAAAAAAACCAGGCAATGGGAAGGGCAAGGGCTCCGCCAAAAAAAAAAAAAAGCGCAAAGGCAATGAAGGATCCAAAGGCGACACAGCTGACGACGACGACGACGGAGCAGACCACGACGGAGCTGACCACGACGGAGCTGACCACGACGGAGCTGAAGGCGGCCGAGACCCGCAGCAGGCAAGTCTTTGATTCATTGCATTGCGGCGAATATATTGTCTGCAGTCGGAAGACCAAGAGATAGATCAACGTGTCGCCTCTATATTGTCTGTTGTCGCTGAAGAAGGCGGTTTAGCCCCAGGGGATCTAGAGATGTCCATAAATTCTCCCCAAGCAAACTACCAGCACGCAGAGGACCGCGGGTTCGTGATTTTGTGCCGCGGTTTTCGTGGACCATCGCAGACTGAGAGTGGCGAGTGGGACGACAAAGTACTCAAACAAAGATGGGTGATTTCAAATCTCTGATGTTCAAGTCGCCTAAACCTCCATGACTAACATATACCTTTTAGGCGGAATTCGGCACTAGAATACGAACTCTTGCAGTCGAGCATGCGAATGAGACCCCCAACAAGGAAGTGGATTCTGGTAATGTCAACTCAACTGCCCAGCTTCATCGGCTGCACCAGGTGAAGTCGTCCAGTGGCCCGAAAACCGGCACTTTGTTAAACCACCTGACAGGAAATCCTACGGCTTGACGCCCACCAGTCGGCATCCTCTCTGTATGCTCATTTGTCCAAAAATTTGTCTGTTCTCGACTTCGCAAGTCGCTGGGCAGTCTTATCTGCCGGGCCGGGTCGTTGGAGCGCCAGAAGCAATATTACGAGGCGGCGTACCAAGCGCAACCCAATCAGCGGGAGGTGTTCGACGGCCAGGACGCAGCAATCTGCAGCGACCTGATGGAAACTGAGGAGCACCAGCTCGCCTACCAAGAATTTCGGAATCAGTACCGATATGCTGTGACAAGTCGTAATCGGTATCTCACCCTTTACGACACGGTGAGCCTGCAGTCCCCCGAGTTTGCTCCGCTAATCGATATTGGCTTTACAGTTCGGCGTGATTGTGTTGTTCGTTAAATTTTTTGATGGAACGCGTTTACGAAACAACGATACTACGAAAGGTTACACAAAGGTGCTACAAGCGCTGACGACCGCTTTGGAAGACGTTTTGGATCAACAAGACGAGCGGAATTGGGAAGTTGTGGCAGTTATCTTACAAGCGCTGGATGGTGCGCTGTACCAGCGCATTTGTCATTTCGATGATCAACATCGTGTCTAGTAATGCAGAGACATTGGCGAGTGGTCTGAATGGTCGGTGCACATCTTGTTGTAAACCAGTAGTGAATGTTTAATCACGGTTTCTTGAGCACAACTTATAACAGTGTCATGTGCAATTACTTGCTTCTCTGCGTTCATATGGCTGCGGATCGCGTTGATGTCTATTCATATTTCCGTGGCTTGTTTTTCTCAGCAGTTTTTTTCCTCGTTGAAATGTCTTGTCCTCAACTTCCATGCGAAAAAAGAATCTGGTGCATGAGACTATTCTCAAGGATTATTTTACTTCGGCTTCGGTGTCCCAGTTCAAGGTGGTACACTGACCATGTCATTTGGATTACGGAGAAGTAAGTGGAAGTGGGACGAAGGCTACGAGGAGTGATCTGAGTGTCTACGAGATGGATCGAAAAAGTAGGGTTGCGGCGAGTGGAAGTGGGGCGATGGCTACAAGGATTCATGCGAGTGTCCACGAGATGGGTGGGAAAAGTACGATTGCAGCGGGTTGGAGAACAACTAGAACGAGTAGGAAAATGCACGATAAGTGGATTATTTCTAAATGAATGTGAGCGGGGTAACTGCAGCGTCTACTAGTAGGAAAACACACTTGATGAGAGTTTAAGTGTTTGGCCAGACTTTTGCGGGTGGGGTAAGATAGAGTGCAGCCAGGCCAGGTGCAATGCAAGTTGGCATCCTCCCGATGTGTGAGAAGATGTCTTGCAAAGTCTCTCGCCTTGCCTCTGCGGAATTTGAGGCGACATACGCGGCACCGATAGAAATTTGAGCCTTGCGGGGCGCAGTCAAATTCCATGGCGAGCGGCACGCTGCATTCACATTGTGTCAGTGGGACGGCCGTGCTGCGAGACGAAAGTATACGTGCCTCGAGACTGGATATAGGTTGCGGGGTGCCTTCGGAGTCCTTTCTGAGCTGATGATGCTGGTATGGGCAACGGTAGGACATGGTGACAAGATCATAATCGTACCGGCGCAAAGGGGGGGGGGAGGGGCGGAGGCGGACTGGGCGCTGGAGGTGGAAGTCGATGTTGGCATATTATGAACAACTGAAAGTGGTGGATGAATGATACGGAATACAAGCAAGCAGAGACGAACAGAAACGAATTAGGAGCTCAAGAAAAATACGGGTGCGATTGTGGTAGACAAGAAAGAGAACAGGGCCAGAAGAAAGCTGCGCCCAGAGCCTTTATAGTCGGGGTTTGAATTTTGACGTAGAGTGAGGCAAGATCGAAGCCTGGATTTAAAGTTCAGGGACGTAAAGTTGGTCCATTCTGTTTTGGGCAAGCGACAAGGGATATATGTCCTGCCAGAGGTTGCTGCAGCGAAGGAGGTGTCGAGCATATGTGTCCAATAATCAAGTGTTTTTCCTGAGCATGGTTTCTACGACGATTGACGACCCAAGTCGGCCAACCATGAGCATCTCGCAACCAGCCGGTCGCTGTGTGGAGAGCGACTTGGTTTGAGGTCTCGAGGTTGATGCCTTCGATGATGCTGAGGACGGTGTGAGGTCAGGGTAGGTGTTTTTTTTTTGGTGCGCCACGCACTCGATTTGGCCCCCAGCCCGCCATGTGGGCCCCGTCTAGTAAAAAATCAGTTGGTCTGGGGGAGGCAAGACAGAACAAGACACACAGAACAAGACACACCGTCCATATTCTCGGCCAAACCTCAAGCAGGACTCAGGATGGCTTCGGAAAAGCACGAATGCCAACTCACCGAGCAGCCAAATGGCAGATGTACGGTGTCGATAATCCACAAGCTTCCTGGGGAGAATCAACCCCACTGCTGCGGCCCCACATTTTATAACTACCGACTTAGTGAGTAGGAAGCCTTAGTGGTAATTCGGACCTGTCCGAAAACAGAAAGTCAATTATTCTAGCCCATTCATTGGCAGCTCTGCCCTGCCCACCGAGTTGCGCTTCTGGTTGAAGGGGAGGTTGGAGAAGTTGTCCACCGTGATGATGACATCTTGGCGGCGTTGACCAGGGCTAGTTCCTGCGTAAACACGTCGGCTTCGTTGAGCGACACCACGTCACCTGGACCGAGTCGGAATTTATCAATCCGCTATTTCGCATCACCCAGCGCGAGGGGGGCGGCACACACCAAGCGTGAGAATGTCGTAGTTCTCATGAAAGTCCCAGTTGTCGAAGAAAGTGAGCCCGGAAAAGTTATCCACAATGCTATAGCACGAAACCAGCAAGACGAGCGAGGGAAACTGGGAAAGCGAGGAATGGCGCATAGGCAAGTCTGGGGAGGTCGTGGTATGTACACAAGAATGGAGCGGGCGCGGGCGAAACACGACGCGTTGGAGTGATCGAGATATCAATGCTGCGACGACGCGGGATGTTCCCCGCACGCTGGTGATGTTTACTTGGCCATTCCACGCGGGCACCGCTCTTACCGCTTCGACAACTTGCGGCCCTGAGGACTTCAGGCCAAGCAGACGTTCTGAAAAAATTACTGAATTTTCTTGCCTCGAATGATATTGCAGTGATTGAATTACAAGATGATGCGTACACAAAGTCATTGCTCAGCCCTCTTGTGGTGGCCAACCGCATCCGGGTGTTCAGCTATAAAGTCCTTGATACCGTCTAACAAATCTCTGCTGATCGCACCAATAACACCGAGGACGGCGGCTTGCGAGCCCTCCCAGCGAGCAGCCGCCATGGTCAGGGGAGCTCTAACTTCTCCAGGACCCATAGGCTCATTAGGAATATGCTCCAGCAGGGCATCGAGGAGATATGGAAAAGACTTGCTGAAAGAATCGTCTTGCGGTCCTGGAGGTTCCAAAAGGGATCCAGAAATACACTAGCTCCGAACTACAAAGAATATGAGCCTGGGTACAATTGAATTAAATCACCTACTGCTAGGTACAAGCGCACGATCCAGTTCCGCGCGGTTATTCTTCTTTGCTCGATTTTTGCCATTTTGCAAAAGTGAGTTCCGTGTCAGCAGCCGCGTATGCATCCTTGTAAAATTTCGTTTTGAGGGTGCCACTTCCGGTTCCTTCCAGATTCTTCCAGTCTATGGCAAAGGCGAGGACGGAGATCTGATTGCAAACGACGTCTCCAAATCTCTCCATGCGTGACGAAGCTTCATGATGTTGATCCCTATGTACGCTTAGTTTATGCGAGTACATGTTGGGTTCGGAAATCATACCTGATGGTTTGCTTTGAGGCGCTCGTGAAGTTCAAGAGCGGCGCGTTCACTGATGGCTTGGACACGATCTGCGATATCTGGCATCTGGTTAGCCCTGAAATGGGGACGTGTGGCACGGCGCTGTGAAAACTCAGTACATTGAAGGTCAGAGATTGGGCCTCATCATACCCATTGCGTCTCGCAGCCGGTTCCCCGTAGCCTCGGAGCATACGCCGAACAGCCGCATCCTCCAGCTCTTCCCTAGTGCCGGTGGTGCAGGGGTTCGCGGCCTGTTCGACGAATTCCTCAGGGGTGCGAGTAGATTCGTGGAACACGGAAAGCAACTGAGCGAATCTCTTTTGTCCATGTTGGTGGTGCGCAAAACCTTTCGGCTTGGCGAAGATTGGGAAAGGTGAAAGATGTTTGCATTAGTAAATACCTTTGACGGCGGCTTCCAAGGCTTGTCTGCATTATCTTGATCTTTGGAACCAGAACCTGAACCAGTTAAAGAAGGCGGAGGACGGGGTTCTTTGAACGAGGAGGCGGGGGTCTGGAAGTATCTGGCCTGCAAGTTCTGGAGTCGCGCGCCGGCCTTCGTGTGATAGTGTTCAAAATTAGCGGGGCTTGACTCTGTGGCGTCGTGGGCAGCCTCGTCCTCGATGTCTTGGGCTTCCTCGAGGTCTGCCAATTTCTCTGCAAACTCGGCACGTCGGGCGCGACGCAAGATCTTCCTTTCCGAGCTCTCGTCCATGGCGCTGTGTATGGTCGGGAGTCAAGCTTAGAATTTCTTACCGGCCAAGCCGGTGCGAGTTGGGCGAACGTGATGATATGTTCACGTGATTTGATGTTGAATCCGATCAAACTCAAAAGTATCGCTTCCTTGTTGTGTGAGGCAAGATTAGCATGGCCCCTGCACAAGGATGACACGCTTTTCCGGAGTGGTAGACCTACGGGTCTCAATATTTATGCATCATTTTGTAAGAATGGTTGGCAGAGAAGGAGGAATGGTTAACAGAATCATTTAAAGGTTTTCCCTGTTCAGAGCAAGGTCAATTCATTTTCCAGCCACCTGGGCACCCAGTAGACTTGTTTTTATCTCCTCAGCTTGGATATTGACCAACTGGAAGCCTTGTACAGTTGCAGCAAGATCATTTGTCTTCTGGTATGGGCAGAGATTTGGAACATTCCAGAGGTGGCAGAGATGTTCAGTTGCCTTCTGGACACATGCTGGATCTGGGTTGGTGACTGCACGGAACAACATTGTCAAGTACCAAAGGAAAGTGCAGACTTCCCAAGTGGGAATAGGGGCATTGATCACTAATTGATGGGCAGAATTGTGGGCGCACAAGGGCACTTTTCGAAATTTAAACATAGAAATGGAAGGGATTTTTATGGCTGGTGTCATATGTGGAACTAAAATTTTGTTTCAAAAATATTCAAAAAGTCCCTGGGTGGGTAGTAATAGCTTTTTGACAATCTCTCAACAAATCTGCAATGGCAGCAGTCAACTTCACCTTGGGTATGAAACAGCAGGGGTGACTGTACACATCAGTGTCCATTGCCACGCCCTAGGCATGCAACTTTGCATGGTTGCGCAGAAACTACTTGTATGAATTGGAATGAAACAGTGCCAGTGGTGCGTGAAAAAGTATTGCCTACCAAGTCTGAACAAGGTATAGGTATTCTTTTCCATGCTCGGATCGAAGACTGTTCGTAGGATTTTTCCTATCAAACAAGGAATTCAAGCCCGCTCTCATATCGATAAAGATAAATGTTTTATGGTAGCAGGAAATTGCCAATTATGGAAGAAGGCGTAGTATTATTTGGCCACATTTGGGGGATGATCTTATCATTCCTCTCAAAATACTTACCGTAAGCGTGGACGCGAGTACCCATCGTGTTCTAGCCTACACGGTACTCCAGCCCGACGAAAGCAATTCGAGGGGTATGACGCGCACATTGCGGAATGGTACCAGTGCGATATCGCCCACACTACTAGTAGGCTCGTGTCCAGCCTTATAGTAAACTGCACAATGACGAGCAAGCAAGTATTGTAAATGTGCAGCTTGGACACAAGCCCACGCCCGTACACCAATTTTGGAAATTGGAACCTGTGGATAGATAGGCTTAAGACTCGCGTCGGAACCAGCCATTCATTCAAACGCAACGCAGTTACAATACGGCGATAATAGTAGCTGGCAGGTACTTTAATTTCTACAACAAGTGGACAACAAGGGTGGATAAATTAAGTCAATATGTACGGTATGAGTCCGACAAAGCACATTGAAAGCAGGGAAAGGATGAAAGTCGGTTTTCATGAGAATTCTGCGTCTTCCGGTTCAGCGGAGACGCCATCCTCGTTCCACACTTCGATGAACTGGTGCGGGGTTAATGAGTACATGGTTTCCAACGCGCGCGAACTACAAAAGAACTCACTGAGCCTTCTGCGCATCGCCATCGCTCGTCGTCAGTATAGGCGTTGTAGCAAACGGTAACCGCGTCCACGCAATCGGTTTCTCATGGCGTTTCGTGACTGCTTTGTCGCCAGCCGCCGTCTTCTTGCCCAGAACAAACTTGGAGCATTTGCTAGAAATGAAAGTTAGAGATCATTTTCGCGCCAAGGGAAACGAAACACACTCTTCAGACAAGGAGTAGAGGTTCTTGAGGTGCGCTTTCAACAGCATCACCATACCGATGATCACAGACGCTCGCATCCGCGGGCGATTGTCCTGCTCGTCTCCTTGCCCATCTACTTCCATGGCTTCCGGAGCAGCGGCGCCGCGCAAGTGAGACAGAAGGTGAGAAGGAGATATGATCTCCAATAGACGTGTTCCGTCAACGGACAATACGACAGTGAGATCTTGATGACCGTTACTGCCTCCCTCCTGTCTTGTAATCGAACGAGGCGAGGTTTTCCGCCATGTAGCGCGCAAAATCGACCTCGTCCTGATCGCAATCAGCCACGAGCAAAAGAGCAGCAAAGATTGAAATACTTACCTGGGTCGCCTCGTCCTGGCGAGGAAGATTGAATACTTTAACAAGTGATTTCAAGAAATCCTGGCGCGTCGCTCGTTTTTCCCGAACAAGCGAGTACCATCGCTGGAGTAATGCGATAGGTGTTGGCTGCAAACGGAAACCTGATAAATCGATGTCAACTAAATGTCGATATAGAGGAAAGATACATGCCTTGCACGTCCTGGGTAACACCCCGCTGGTAATCGAACGACTTTCGGGCGCTTTGAATGTACCGGGTATTGAGGAGCGAGCCATGCTTTTGGTGCAGTATCGAATGGAGGGCACTGGCCCGGCTGGACAAGCTGGAGATTGGACTCGTTTTCAAGAGCAAGATGACGGGGAAGGACTAGAGGGAGATCGGAACCCATTGCTACAAAAATAGGTGGGAACACACCTCTAGCGGATGAGCCAAGCCTTGCTTGATTGTGAAAGTCAATATGTCGATAGCTGCAACTTGGATTTGTGGATGCTGTGATAGTGCGGCCTGGAGGATCTGAGGCATATAGCGTTGTACAACGGCCGAGCTAAACACTGTGGACAGGGTCAGTGAATGTTGGAAGTCTAGTACCGGGGACGTACCGAGTCCTGCAAAGGCCATCAGTGTTGCCGACTAGTTCATCCATGTTGATATCAGTCGGCTTCACTTGCCCTTGATGGCGATGGCGTCTGAGAAAGTGTAAAAACAAGAAATGCATGAAAGGGATGTCGATCAGGCACCTTTCTGTTTGGCGGAATTGTTTTGCTGCTTCGAATTAAAAATTCTTGAATAATCTTAAGCAGGCGACCGCGACGTTCTTCATCCGAAGACGAGAAGATATTGTCCATGATAACCGACGAGCGATCCATTGTCATGAGAGACGGTTGTGCTCGAAATAGGAAGCCGAGACATTGAAGAATGCGTCCGCGCAGATCTTCATTACCGCACTTCTCGTAGAGCTGTAACAGGCTGCCGTATATATGTTCGACAATCGGAGTCTGTCGAGTGTAAGTATTCGTGCCTGCCATCAAAGCGCCTGACGTACCGAGCCACTAATGGAGTCGAGGTCGGGCACAACAGCTATGGCGACGTGAGCAGAGGGTAACGAGGGCCGATGGAATTTTCCGACGCACCAGGGGCTTCTCTCCGTATCCGGGCAAAATCACAATGCTCGCCAATTAGCGCGATGATAACAATGAGGACACCTAGAGTCCGGATATTGTCCGGAGGTATTGGACCGAGGCAGCTTTTTTAATACTGTCCCCGATGCGTTCTAAAGGGGAATAAGCTAAGCTTAAAGCTTCGCTTGGGAAGGAAGCGCGGGACTGACTGTCACATGACTTGAAGAGAGCTACCAGGCGTGCAAATTCATGTGTGAGGCACTGCACTACGGCACAAAAGCACGCGACTGTTTCTTGCAAACCCTGTATTCGAGGAAACTGGTTGGTCAGTCGATGGAGAAATCATGAATGTGCCATGCCTGAAGACTGCTCGCCGGCTGGGCAACCATAGGTTGCAATTTTTTTTGCAGCTCCTGTCCGAACTTGATAGCAGTTCTCGGCATGTGGGGATCGACGCCCTGAAGATCTTCAAGAGATAGTCGGTTGTTTGCTGGTCCTCAGCCTGAAAACGTCAATCAGTCGGCAAGCGAAGGTAAAGGGATAAGGAGACGATACATTAGTCGGCTTCTTGAGGTAGGGTAAAAGAATGGACGCGTTGGAACCAGATAGTATGGCCGGGTACGAGGCTGTAAAAAGATAAATGGTCCGAATGCAGTTGGTGACGGTCTATCCGTGGGTTAGAAACAAACGAGGAATCCGTGTCGAGCTCACAAAGCCGGGGAGATCAGACGCGTCAACCAAGCCATCGATGAGGGCCTCGCAAATCTCGGTATATCGCGCATGCAGAGCTGCGCCTCGTTACCCTGCTTTTCGGCGATAATTTGATGCAGAATATCCTCAAGCGGGGACTGGCGATCGCTGAACTTGGCCGATGTACCCATGATCACAGCGACCTTGGAAAGGAGCGAGCTTTTGTCTTGATTTGTGGTGACGCCCTTTTGAGATTTCAAGGCTGATGCGAGAATTACCGGGAACCAAAGCTCCTCGATGGTCTTGATGGCGAGGTCTTTGACGGTGTCGTCCTCGTCCACCATTCGCATGACGAGGCGTGTGCAGATATCGGTTTTCCGGTCGTTGTCGTCGACGACTGCGTAGTAGGCCTTCAGCAGCTTGATGACACGCTTCCGGACACTCAAGCCCGTGTCCTGGTAAGGTGAGAACGGCCGCGGTGAAAGAGACATGCAGGCTTACTGCCATGCGATCGGCGATCTTGTGGTAGTAATCGCCAGCAACCTCAGGCGATTCGATCATGTATTTGCCGATAAGCCTCGACGGCGGCGTCGCGCACAGCAGGAGAGTTGTCGAGCAGATGGCTTTCGATCGCGCGCCGTACATTAGTCTATCATCTGTTCAGATCAGGACGTTTTCGCAAACATTAAGCACGTACCTCCGCGAGGACTGACGGATCGCTTGTAACGATCTGCCCGAGCGCACGTAGTGCTTTTGTGCGCATGAAGATGGCCGGGGCATCGAGAGCGACGAGAATGATATTCAGTATCGGCTGGAAGGAGTTTCGCAGTAGCTGAATGGTGCCAATTTCTTCAGCAACTCGATCAATGCGCTCCGCTTCCTCTTGAGAGCTGGGAAAAAAAGATTAGCGAACGAGAAACAAATAGATCCGACGTTCAATCCTCACCCGATATCGAACACGTCCCGCACCGGATCCTTCCATTACGCCCATGCAGCGCGGTCTTGACCTTGTGGCCAAACGGCTGCAGCTTGCTCTGCTCCCGGAGAGTGAGGTTGTCATCGTCTTCGGGACTCGAAATCCAGAGATTGACGCGTTCGAGTCCGCGCGCCAATTCTTCACCAAGGGTAGCGGCAGTTAGTTCCCGGGCGCTCTACATGTCGGGTTAGCTTGCTAAGCTGCACAGTGAGTCGCATGCGGGGGGATAACGTACATCGTATGCCTGCTCTTCCGAAGAGCGCTTCGTAAGGTGCATCGCGACGTCCTGGTGAGCGGCCAAAAGCCTGTCGAACCGTTTCGCATCGATACTGGTGACGAGCTGTCACAGAAATAATCAGAACTATTCGTATCGAAACGAAAGGCACCACAAACCTCGTCCATCGGCATCAACGGCCTTGGATTTCGGCGCCGAGTCCATCCTTTGGCTGAAATTTGAGCATGCTTGAGCGGATGCGAGCGGCGATGACGCCGAGGTGGTCCAAGGCCATCGTCTTGGCGGCGTTGCTGTCCGTCTGCGTGGTCTTGACGTCGTCGAGCGAGGTCAACTAGTGAAACATTAATTCCACGATCGGCTCGCTGCACAGCGAACGCACCATGAACTTCGTCGCAATGCTGAGCAGCAAGCTCGCGGCGGGGTACTCTGGCCAATACAGCACGGCGAGCAAGTCCGAGATTAAGTTGTCGAATATCGCGCGATACTCCGCCTCGTTGGAGTTTTCGTAGCCTTGCCCTTGCCCGACCTGGAATTCACCTATTAGTTACTTGCACCTAAGAGAAAAGCAAGAGAACGCACCGCTGATTTAAGAACAATATGATCTTCTTCGCGGCCTTTTTCGCAGAGTCGAGCCCGGATTTATACAGGCGTATCTCCTGTTCATCGGTTAGATATCATAAAGGAATCGAGAGACAAGGAACGCACCGCCAGATCTTCTTGGTCCAAGAAATCCTCGGCGACGATCGTCTGGCTTTGACTCTCCGAAAAGCTCTCCTGCCGACGCAGGAGCACCTTGTTATGCCGCTCCTTCGCGATATCCGTCGCTTTGATTCGCACGTCGTGTGCGGATGTCTGCACAAGCTGCAGCAGAAGCGCAGACACCGTGCGTATCGAGCGTCCGTCGCGAAGTCTGGACGCGAACGTCAGTACCGACATAATGCGAAGTGAAGACAGAAAACACACCGGAATTGGCCCGCCTTTTGCTTGGTGTCCGACAACTTGATGAGCGACGTCAGTATCTCTTCGATAATCCAGTCGCGCTGGTCATCGTGATTCGCGAAGATCTACACCAAATCAGCGTCGTGCTCAAAGAAAATGAGGGAGAAAAAGACAGTCGCACTCACCGTCCCTAATCAACCCCAGCGCCTCCAACCTTAACCCCCTCATCGCGCTCTTCCCAAACGTCCTTATAACCACACTCTCCCTCTCCTTCCCCTTGCCCTCCTTCTTCGCGCGCCCGCGCCCGCCCCCTCCTCTCCTGCATCGACCACGAAGAACGGTCCAATGGCGATATACACGCCCTGGATGATGATGGCGTCGGACATCGCGACGGCCTCAGCGCCGACGAGCGTGCTGAGGCGCGGGAGGACGGCGGCGAGGGCCTGGAAGAGCTCGGAGAGCGGGTGCTTGTGCGCGCCGGTGCGGAGGGTATGTGCGAGGATGGCGCTGGTGCCGGGGGCGGCGATGGGACGCGGACGCCTCGACAAAGGGGTAGATCACTTTCGTGAGCTGGTTCTTGACGGCGGAGAGGCAGGATGTAATTAGTTCTTCAGAGTAGAGCTAACGGGAATAATCAGAATTTCGTTTCAACGAATGGATGGAAAAGAAACGCACCTGCTTCGTGAGGCGCCCCGCGCCCAAAAGTGCAAGGCAGCACTCCGCCGCAAAAATGCTATCCCGCGCGGTCTCCAACGCCCTGGCCAACTTGGCATGGTCGAGATCCGTGATTACCACGGTCTCCGGCACATCGACCTTTATCTCTTCCTCCTCCCCCTCGTCCCCACTCTGCGACTTGGACCTCCTCTTCCCCTTCGCCTTCTTCGACGCCTTCTTCGGCGACACCGGTACACTCCCCGCGCTCCCCGGCGCCGGACCCGCAAACGGATCGAGATCCTCCCCCGCCTTGACACTCCTTTCCAGAGTTTTGAGCATTCTCAGCAACACAGCCGTGTCCACATCTCCCAGTGTCTGTCCCTTCTCTTGCCCATTCCGCCGCGGCGTGCCCCCTACGCCTACCGCCTGCCGCGCGCGCTTCCCCGGATGCACAACCTGCACAATATACTTGGTCAGCTTCTTCACCACGCCCGGCTGCAGCAACGGCCGTGCACAATCCACCGTCGTCGCGACGGAGAAGTAGTCGGCGGGGAGGGACCCCAGATCAACGTCGGGCGGCAGCGCGTCCTCGGCGTCGAAGATCTCGTCGAGGAGCGCGGTGGAGCTTCTCGAGCGGGAGGCGTTCGTCGCGGTCGCCGGTGCGGCGCGCGGAGGTCACGGCGACGCGGGCCGCCCGAGTTGGAGGTGGACGACAGCTTGCGCGGGCTGTCGTCGTCGGAGCCGTACCCGCCGAGGTCGTTCGGCGAGTCGGGCGGGTCCATGGAGCGCTTGGACGACTTGGGCGTGACGGCCCACGCCTTGTGCGGGATTTCGACGTACGACATCGTCGCGCGGGGGCGCGAGGGGGTGGAGAAGCTCGAGCCGGGGGTGGTGGTCGTTGCGCGGGAAGCGGGTGCTGGGGGTGAGGGGGGACGGGGGTAGGGGTGCGGAGAATGCAAGCGTTTAACGCTTGGGGAATCGAGCTGGGCAACAGATTTTCTTTGCGTGGGGTAAGCGCGGGGGTGATGGCGAGGGGGTCAGGGCTCTCTTCGACTTGGGGCTTTCTGTTGAGCGTTTGTGGCGGAGTTCTGGGACGGATGATCTTGGTGGACGATGGATGAACGAGGACCTCAGCTCTAGGCTGTGGCGGCGGCAAGTCTCTAGACTTTTGCTCAAGGAACTGATCAAAAAAGGCGGGGCGATTGCTGAGGGATATAAGGAGCAGCAGGCTGGGGTCGAGTTGGAGGAGGGCCGAGAGCATTCGCCAACGACGACGACGACGAGGTCGATGGCGGTGGAGGGGTGGGATAAGAGGCAGCTGGGTTGGAGCGCTGCAGGACCGCTTGGGCGAATGCGTTGGGGCGGAAGGTGGAGAGTTGGGCGTTAGTCGGTGCCCAGGTTGAAGGATATGGATAGGAGCTAGTTGTTTTTAAACCAAAAAAATCTTGAGTAGATTCGGAGGGGACGTACGGGTCAACCTGCTGCGAAATCATGGTCGAGGTCTCTCCACGGCGCTCTCCCAGTAGCCAGAATCGTCGGCAGCAAGGTATTGCGCCTCTGGCGGGTATTCCGTGTACGGAGGCGGGTTTCCCGGTGGGTAAGGCGCGTAGTATTGAGGCTGGAGAGACGAGGGAGGGGCTCCAGCAAGGCTGAGACTGCTCAGATGGCGGGTGACTGCTGGGAGGTGAGATATGCGCGCAGAAGAAGAAAAGAACTGACCGTGAGTGGATGGATTGGCGGAAGCCATAGGATATACGGCCAACAAAGCGTGTGCGTCTTGTACGGGGTCGGCGCTGCGCTGTTCTGGCGCGTACGACGAGCCCGACGGCGCGTGCCATGAGGTCGACATGAGCGCGTCGTGGAAAAGGGGACGCACAAATACATCCAAATCCCGTTCTCATTCTACGCGGTTTATTCTATCTACGCATCTAAAAGCGTCGCCTCGAGGCCAGAAAATTACCTACTACGTCTCCGACATCTTTGAAGCAATCCGACGAGTTCAAGTGAATGGCCTTGATACTCTAGACATTCCCTTTTCGCCTCATGCTGTATCGTTTCATTTACAATGACTTTCTGCTACAACACATTTACACTTGGCTCTGTATGTACGTATCTACAATGCGAATGGATAAACGAGTGATAGGTATGTGGAATGATGGTGATGCTTCAAACGAGCCCAGAGAAACAAAATTTACAATGCTAATGGTTACAGAAAGGCACAGAACCGCGACTCGACTCGACACGAACACGACACGACCCGTCACGGCTTGCGGAACTCGCAGAGCACAGTGTATATCGTGTTGAATGCGGTGTAGATGTCCTCGCGGGTCTGGGCGGGTGCGAAAGCGGGTCAGCGTCGGCGTTGTTGGAAACCATTCACGCGACGACGAGACTCAATACTCGATGCAACGCGCGCCATAAAATCACGTCCCAGGCAAACGATGCGATGAAGGAACGAACGTACTTTCGCGCCCGTCAAGACGATCTTACCCGAAACGAAGATGAGGAAAACGATCTTGGGATTCATCATGCGATAGATGAGGCCGGGGGAAGAGCTGAGTGTGCAAGTGTGAGATGATCACAGAAAACACGAGAAGGAAAGAAACGCGAAAGAAACACGAAAGAAAACGAAAAAGAAGAAACGCTGAGAGAGAAAGAGAGAGATGCAACGGACCTCCGGCTCATAGCTGCTAAACTGCCCATGGCTGTACGCCAGCCCTTCCAAGCGAATCGGAAACCTCACATCACAGCTCCCCACAATATTCTGAATCTTGAACTCGGAAAACTTGGCGTCATAGCCCAACTTCTGCACGATCCTCGCGAACTTGCGCGACGCCAAACGCGAGTCGTCCTCGCTCTTCGCGCCGGTGACGACCATCTTGCCCGACGCGAAAATGAGCGCGGTGGTCTTGGGGTCGCGGATGCGCATGATGACCGCGGCGAATCGCTATACAACACGCCCGTCGACGCGTCGTACAAAAAAATTAGGGTCTGAGAACCAACCTTGGGGTTTTACTCTGCGTTGCGGGCGTGAAGCGCGATGGTCTTGAGGTCGAGGCGGACGTCGAGGTTGATTGTGGCCACGATGTTTTGGAGAGTTGGAACGATGCCCTCGACGGCGGTGATGTGCTGCTGCTCGAGGGTGAGCGCGAGAGGTGTTGAGGGCACCGCGGGGGTAGCAGGGGGCGTAGACGGGCCCGCGACGGCATTTTGTGGAGGTGAAGGTGGCTGCAGCGACGGTGCGGGGAGCGCGAGGTCGTTCTGGGACTGGTACGCGTTCCCGCCAAGCTGCTGCTGCTGCTGGTACGCGCTGGGACGACCGAAGGTGACTTGGCGCGCGGGAAGAGCAAATGACATTTTTGGAGGGAAATGGTTTGGGATAAAGGGGCGTGGGAAGACTTGGTCTTCTTTCCGTCTTTCAAGCCTTTGCAACATCTTTCAGAGCCCTTCGTGTCTCTGCGTCGTAAATTATTCAGACAACCTCAATTCGTGCCAGACACGTTTACAGTTGTCCCAGTCTCCGAGTTTTGACGCTTTCTCAACCCCAGCTGGAGTTTGAATCCCAAGCGCGCTGGCTACCGACGACTTGAACTCTGGAGTTGAGGATCTCCTGGAGCTGCTATGCATGACAGGCTGGTGTCTTTCTGTATCCAACTGCGCGCTTTCAAATTTTGGCTTTCAAATCTCCGGCAACGCTTCCGGCGCTCCACCATTATGCCGCGTCGATCTTGAGCATAAATAACCCATATAACGTCCACTTTCAAGTAACGCTATCTGTGTCTGAACGGGATCGCGCCAAAGATACAAACCCACCCGCCGCTACTCTAACCTTAAACTTTCGACATGACCACGACGCTTGCGACGTATAGGTAACAGTCCCCACCTTCTCTGGCTCCCCAGACCAATCCGAGCTCGCGCAAGGCAGGAACATTGTCGACGCCGCCAAGGCCGCCGGCGTGCAGTTCCTCGTCTGGAGTTCCCTCCCCAGCATCGCGGAGCTCTCCGGCGGCAAGTACAAAAACGCGGTACATTATGAGGAGAAAGCCGCGGTGCGCGCGTACACTGCGCAGTCGGGCCTGCGACATGCCAGTCTGCTGCTTCCGGCATTCTTGGAGAATTTGTATACGCGCCCGTTGCTCAAGCAGTCAGACGCCGCGCAAGATACAAACAACGCACCGGACAAATACACACTCACCATGCCGATCTTCAAGCCGAGCGACACGCAGGCGTGGGCGTGGATCGGGCGAGACGTCCCCGCCGCAGTCCTCGCACTACTCACCAATTACACCGACCCCGACAAAGAGGGGGAGATTGATGGGAAGGCGTTCCCCGTTGTGACGGCCGCGATGACTTGTGAGGAGTTGGCGGGGAGGGTTGGAAGGGGTGGGTGTTTTCAATCCGTTTTATACGTGTCCAACGGGATGAACTGATAACGTGTTGCAGCCCTCGACGCAGAAGTGTCGTTCACCAGCGCGCCGCCCACGGGGTTGTTGGCGCGGGACGAGATGGTATGTCCTGCAACTTCCCCCTTCGTCTCATCGTTAATTCAAACTTGGCAGTTTGCCTCCCATGCAGAATACAGCGGGCTCTACACTGCGACGCCCGTCCCGAACCCCGACCTCGTGGCACTCGGAATGCAGTTCAGCACGGTGGAGGAATTTTTGGAGAGCGAGGTGAGGCCAAGGTTTGGGAAAAAGTAGAGGTGAGGTGAATGTATCGGATTGCCCTCTCTTACAAAGACACTATGTTGCCCCTGGTCTGCATCACTTGCTCAGAAATAGTTTTGGGGTGTATGATTGCTTCACGATGGTGGACGGACGGCGAAATTGCAGCGTATTTCATCTCGCTAGATACATATGGAACTGTGGACCGACCTCAGTCAACACTTTGTGGATTCCATGGAGGATCAAATGCATAATGGTTTTCGTCTCTTTCTTGGCAGCATGTCAGAGTAAAATTACGGTACGTTCTTCTTGATACATTAGTTGATTTGCGCTCAACGATGCTGATCTTGCCGCAATAGGGCAAGAGTACTGCTGAAAATTACCAATCTGGGAAGAGAGCGTAACACTGTTTGTCTATCTTTGGTAAATGATCAGAGCACTCCTTATTATATAGGCTCGTGAAACCAGCCCGGCCCGGTGAAATTGATGCCATCGTAAACTCAGGCATTCACCGCGTCCACAAGGTTACCTGTTGTTTGACGTCCCATCATTATTTGCTCCGATGTTGTAGCTATTTGTTCTCTATCCTAATCCGTCGCCGTTCCCACCCGCTCTGTCTTGTAACCGAGTGGACGTCGACTGGCTTGCGAGTCTACTTATTACACTGTGATGGATCGCGGAGTGTTGAGAGATCAGATCCGAGAACAACTGCGCTTTCCCTTGTGTCTCTCCGCACCCCGCTATTTTCAAGTACAGACTAGGCCTCCTGAAACAACAAGAAAAAATGGATCAATGGACAGTCGTTGTACTAGGTGATGCTAAGGTCGGTAAAACTGCGTTAGCTGTTCAGGTGTGCACACCCCGCATCTCTCCAAGTCTGTCCGATGTCGATGAACACTCCTTAGTTCACACTCAATTGCTTCGTCGGTGAGTTTCCATGTATCTACTCTCTGCTCTGACAGTAGGAAGGTGATCTTGGGACAACATGGACTATTTGCGTAATTCCGTATCACGTCGTGTTACGTCACGTGCGTTGATATGCCGTGACGAACGCGCAACATCCCTCACTCGCGTTCCACCAAAACGTCGTTGTGAGGGTATGTGTTTTCTCTATCTCTATGCATACGATACAATACTTACCAGTACGATAGTCAAAATACTCACTTAGCGTACAGGTAAATACACTCGCGTTCCACCAAAACGTCGTTGTGAGGTCAAAATACTCACTTAGCGTACAGGGCTATCAACTGGTTATGGGCATTTAACTCGTCGTCTACCCCAACGACAACGAGTTTTTGAAACCCTGTCCGGACCGACGTCTTTGGCGAGCGAGCCAACACTGTCTTTTTCTTTCTTGACGATATCACGCCGCGCGCACACGATCCTGCAATATGTACCCGTCTATGTATTCCGCGAACTCGAATCCCTTCAACCCCTGGTCCCAGCAGATGCTGAACGGTTCCCAGTCCCACGCGTCGGGTCGACCACTCCCCGTCACGCCTGAACTGCGCGCTCCTCACAATCTGTACCAGCCGGTCCCTCCCCGCCCGTCACGCCCGCCGCCGGCCCAGGGTCACCCGCTACAGGGTTATCCTGCGTACTTCCCGCCTCAGCCGCACTCTCTGCCTCCCTCGAATGTCTTACCTCGCCCTCTTCGTGCGCCGTTTGTCGCCCCCCGCGTTCCTGCACCTCCCAGCTACCACCAGCCTCCGTCTGCCTCGATGTACCACACCAACCCGCCATACCACATCCCTACGTCTGCGTCGGAACACGTTGCGGCGGTTGGCCCGGTCCCGAGGGTATTTCCGCTGTCCACGACGGGCTGGAAGGACGATGAGAAGCTGGCATACGAACGGGACAACTGGAGGGAGTACTCGACGAAGGTAGAGAATCAGCTGGGGATGATTCCTGGCGTGGCCCGCTTCCTCGAATCCACGGAAGACGACCCCAACCCCTGCCCCTCCTTCCAGATGTACCCCGCGCACCACCGCGCCTGGCTGGATACGGACAGGGTGGTCCGGGCGTTCCTGAGCGATACACTCACCGTCACCGAGCGCACGCATATCGCCCACTGCAAGACTGCCGCGGAGATCTGGGCTACACTTCGATACCGTCACCTCGCACGCGGCCCAGCGGGCCAAATATCCGCCCTGAAGCGTTTTGCCAACATCTCGTACGCATCGGACCCCGGGACGTTCGCGGCCACGACCACGCTCCTTACGCAATGCAACGAGGCGATCTGGCAATGCGGTGCCCCAAACCCCGAGCTTTTCCTCCTTAGTGGCATCATCTCCGCTCTGGAAGCGAACCACGGGACCATCGCATCCACCCTGCTCGCCCAGCCCAACCTCGACCTCGCCATGGCCATTGCAACGCTCGACGCGAGGCAGTGCCGTCCCGGCGCGTCCACTGGGGTGAAGTGTTTGCTGCTACAGCGGCGACCACATGCAGCAACAAAGCGTGTCCCAAGCCAGCAACACACACGTGGCCGTATTGCACGACCGCGGGCGGGGGCATGGCGGGACGCACTGTACGGGAGGCGCAAACGAAGTACCGGGCAGACAAAGGGATCCCCGAGCCCCCTCCGAGGCCTCCGAAGCCGCCCCTCGTCAAGCGCGATGGCGCTGGCCGTGCGTACGTGACCCTCGAGGGGACGACCCACTTCCTCGTCCCTGCCGCAGCCGACACCACCGCTGCCCCTGCTGCTCCCCCGGTCGCTCCACCTGCCGCACACTTCGCGGACGCTGTCGATGGGCTTCTTACCGATGCGACGCCGACCAACGTAGACCCAATCTTCGCGCTGGAAGCGTGGCTGGCCGAGGAGGATCCGCGTGTCTCCATAGACTGGAACGCGCCCATGGCAATGAACGCGGAAACTGGCGACTACGAGCTCTTCGCCGACACCGGGGCGAACGTCCACATCTCGCCTTGCCGCGACGACTTCACAACTTTCACGCCAATCCCGCCGCATCCCATCAAGGGATTCCAAGGGAGCTCGATTAATGCCATGGGTATCGGCACCATTGTAACGGACAAACTCACGCAGGAACTCGCCCTGTACGTCCCGAACGCATCCGTCCGCCTCCTCTCCGTACTCCGCATATGCCAGGCCAACAAATACACTTTCCACTTTGATAACAAATCTGCCTGGATCACGGACGCATCGACTACCGTTATCTGTTCCGGCTCCGTCCACCCATCGCGCAACCTCTATCGTCTGCACACCCGTCCCGTCGCCCTTGCCCCGAACGCCTCATCCGTCGTCCCCTCGTACGCCAACGCCGCTTCTATCTCCGCTCGCGATCTCCGCCACTGGCATCTATGCCTTGGCCACGCCCATCACCAAGCCGTCGCCGATCTGTTCACTTCCGGCCACGCTGACGGTATGGATCTTGACCCATCTATCCCCGCCCCAGCTTGTGACGCGTGCATCCGTGGTAAACAGGCTCGCACCAACGTGCCAAGAGTGCGTGATGGACGCCCGACGACGCGTATACTGGAGAGGGTGCATATCGACCTGAGTGGGCGGATTGCGACGAAATCGAGGAGTGGGAATGAATACACGTTCGATATTGTCGATGCCCATTCCACGCGCGGCTGGGCCTTCCCGGTCCCCAATAAATCTTCCTGTTTCGAGACCCTATGTGCGTGGCAGCTTGAGACGGAACGTCGCACCGGAGAACGAGTGGGGACCTACATCGTCGACAACGGGGAATTAAAATCGGATGAGTTCGTGAAATGGTGCCGCGGGCGTGGTATCACCATCATCTGGACGCCTCCTCACATCTCCAAGATGAACGGCAAGGTCGAGCGCTTCCACCGTACGGTTCACGGAAAGGCTCGCACTATGCGTATCGAGTGCGGGGCACCACCGGACCTCTGGGACGAGTTTTGCGTGACGGCCGCTTATCTTCACGCCAGAACCCCTTCTAGAGCCTTGGGCGGTAAGACACCTCACGAAGGTTTCGAAAAAGTCAAACCGCACTTGGGACATCTACGGGAGATAGGCTGCCGCGCATTCGTTCTTATTGAAGCTCACAACCCCAAAGCGTTCGCCCGCAGCATCGAATGCGTTCTCATCGGTTACACACCAAATTGCAAAGCATACCGGTGCTGGCAGCGATCGACTGGGAAGATATTCAATTCCGGCAACGTACGTTTCATTGAATCGGGCCAAACGGAAGAGGTATCTTATGACAGAGAACGACTCGCCGAACGCCTTGCGCGCCCGTCCATCACCACCGACGCTGCCGCTGCATCCGTTCCCGACGACCAGTCCTCCCCAGACCCGACTATGTCTACCTCGACCCTTCCTACTATCAACGACCCCGTCGAATTCACGAACCCACCCACGACGACCGCCCAGACGCAGGCACTCCCTGTCCCACAGGCAATCCCTAGCGTTGGGGCAATCCCTGCTCAGCAGGCAATCCCCCGGGCGGTCCCGAGTCCTCCTCCACTGCGTCGATCCGAACGTCAGCGCGTCCCGCGCGTCCACCTCGCCGACCAGGAACCAGACGACGACGGCGAACTGGGCGTATTGCGCGGCATACAGGACGCGATAACGGAGTCGCCGGAAGACGACGACGGAGTCGAGACGGCTCTGCTGGCCCAGCTGGCCACGTACCTTGCAGAGAACCCAATCAACGTCGAATATCCCGACGATCCTCGCAATTACCGTGAAGCGATGGCCGCACCCGACGCTCCTGCCTGGATCAACGGCACGCACGAAGAGCTCAAAGCGCTCAAGGACCTCGGTGTCTACGAGCTCGTACCCCCAACGTCCGTCCCACCGAACAAGACCATCCTCGACTTGAAGGCGGTCTACACCCGGAAACGTAACGAGCACTCCGAAGTCGTACGGAACAAGGTGCGGTATTGCGTACTGGGATGCAGGCAGAAGTACGGCCGCGACTACGAACAGACCACCTCACCTACAGCACACCTCGAATCGTTCCGCGCCGTACTACACGTGGCTGCCTCTCGGGGGTGGGATATCCAACAAATCGACGTGAAAACCGCCTTCCTCAATGCGACTCTTCCCCCAGACGAGGTCCAATATTCGCGCCAACCCAAGCACTTCGAGCAGCCGGGAAAGGAGGGCTGGTTTTGGAAGATCGTGAAGGCGCTGTACGGTTTGAAACAGGCCGGTCGCGCGTGGAACCGGGCGCTACATGACGCGATGCTGGAGTGGGGTTTTAGACGCCTGCCGTCTGAATGGTGCGTTTACGTCCGCGTTGCTAATGGAGCGACCAATCTCGTTGCCATTCACGTCGACGACATGGTGGCGGCGGCAAGCGACTCCTCGGCGAACGACCTGTTCAAAGCTCAGCTGCGTTCCAAATGGGCCATATCCGACCTCGGTGAAATAAAATTCTGCCTTGGTATCAACGTCGTCCGTGACCCCGAGCGCAAGACTATTTCCCTGTCACAAACAGCCCTCATCGACCGCCTCGTATCCCAGTTCTTCCAGACCGACGCTGACTCACCGCGGACACCCATGGAACACAAAATTGAGCTCCGACGCCCTGCCTCCGATGACCCTCCGCTATCTCGAGAAGACTCCGACCGTCTGGCGGCGACACCATACCGGTCCCTCGTCATGTCGATGATGTACCTCGCTTTGGGTACTCGACCGGACATCGCGTTCGCTATCAGCAAACTGTCTGGATTCCTCGATTGCTACGGGACCGCGCATTGGCAGGCTGCCATTCGAGTCCTACGATACCTCAAGGGAACCCGGTCGATGTCTCTCACGCTGGGCGGTACTCGACCTATCATGCTCGTCGGACACGGGGACGCCGACTACGCGAACGACGCAGGACGGAAATCGATCATGGGATACACGTTCTCCCTCGGCTCTGGCGCTATCTCTTGGGCATCGCGGAAACAAAAGGTTGTCGCGCTTTCCTCGACCGAATCCGAGTACATTGCGGCCTCCGAGGGCGCGAAGGACGCGTGCTGGTTACGAATGCTCCTTTGTGGTTTGACTGTGCCGGTCGACTCCGCGACAACCCTCTTCTGTGACAACAATTCCGCCATAGTTCTCGCTAATGATCAATCTCTCCATATTCGTGCGAAACACATCGATATACGCTACCATCACATCCGCGACTGCGTCGACAAAGAGAAGATCTGCTTACTCCGCGTCCCTACCGACGACAATACTGCCGACACTCTCACAAAGGCACTACCCTCATCCTGCATTCATTCGACATCGGTCCAGGCTCGGTATCGCTTGAGGGGGTGCACTCGAGGGGGTGTTCTGGCGTGAGGGGGTGGAATTACGGCCGTCCACGTTGTGGGGGTGAGTAGGAAGGTGATCTTGGGACAACATGGACTATTTGCGTAATTCCGTATCACGTCGTGTTACGTCACGTGCGTTGATATGCCGTGACGAACGCGCAACATCCCTCACTCGCGTTCCACCAAAACGTCGTTGTGAGGGTATGTGTTTTCTCTATCTCTATGCATACGATACAATACTTACCAGTACGATAGTCAAATACTCACTTAGCGTACAGGTAAATACACTCGCGTTCCACCAAAACGTCGTTGTGAGGTCAAAATACTCACTTAGCGTACAGGGCTATCAACTCTGACTGCATACTGGATTGCCGCCCCTTCACAAACATACTGTCAACCATTATCGCTATACCAGTCGCTAAACAGAGCAACCGCAGACATACAATCCAACAGGATCGGAAGGTTACCGCAGAAGTTTTGTAGTGGACAACAACATGTGTTTTGTAGAGGTGGTTGATGCTCGCGGTCAAGGTATGTCGTGAATCCATCTTGCCTAGTCGATGACAAATACGACGTCTGCCAGAGGAGGTCCTGGATCTATGGGTGCTGTACGTACCCTTCCCTTTGTTACTGGTTCTTCTGAGTGAACCAGATGCATATCCCAGAGAGGGCGAAGGATTTATACTGATGTACTCTATGGCTTCGCGGTCAACTTTCGACCGGCTCGAGGTTTTCCACCAGGCGGTGAGACGAGCGAAAAAGATACACCCAATTCTCATGCTGGTCGGCAACAAAGCCAACATGGCTGATGAACGCGAGGTGTCGAAGGAGGAGGGGGCGGCACTCGCGCGACAGTTGGGTTGCGAATTCGTCGAAACATCGGCGAAGACAGCTCAAAACGTGGAACAGGTCTTTACGAGCCTTTTCAACAAAAAACGCGACCTCCCAGCAGACATCAGGAAATTTGCGCAAAGCTGATCAGTACTGGCCAGCGCTGATGAGCAGCACCAGCTGGATGATCTGATCCCATCGGGTCGGCTGGGCGGCTGCGACCAGCCCTCATCTGCTCGGTTGCAGTTGACCATTTCGGAACGATCTCACTAGCTCGGCACTAGCTTGCAGCGAAACTGCATCTGGTGGCTATCTACCCAGGCTGGTGAAGGATTGCCATTGGCATTTGCGCACATCATTGGGCACATTATGGGGCACACAATAGAAAAGAAAGTATAATAGATAATTCATGCTACATAGAGGTAACAAGTTACATATGACACCGCAAAAATGAGACATTTGGAAGCGTGCACAGGCACAGCGCGAGTCGAAGGAGGAAGGAAAAAGAGGCGCGGACGTTGCGTGTACGGCGGCAGATCAGATGCATAACAGGGCAGGTTGAGGGATCCGTCGGTGAACGGCAGAGGCGAAGCTCCAATGGGGTGTGAGGAGAGGGAAGCGGTACTCGAGAGGAGAGAGGGGTGGTACCCTTGCGTGGAACGGCGTGTGAACGAGGAAGCCGGGTCTTGGTTCTTGGGACTCGTAAACAACCTTCATCTTGGCAGCAGGATTTGAGGTGGTTGATGGAGCTTGAAGGAGGACATATTCGGCTTGAGGGGATTTGTGAGTGCTTGAGAGGGCCCAAGAGCGGAAATTTGAGGACTTGAGTGGCTGACGACTCGAAGAGGAAGACTTGAGGGAGTGGTGGCGGTTGTGGCCGGCCTTGCGATGAGGCTGGCTTCCAAAAAGATCAAGGGAGCGAGTGGGAGGGGGAAAGGGAAGGGATGGTGGTGGTCAAGAGCAAGTGGTGACATGAATCAAATGATCAACAAGATGGCAACACATGCACGGACCATGCACGTGCTGATGGCCGGACTTAGTGTTTTCACGACTCCACGCGTGTTCTCCTCCTTATTCTATCCAGCTCACCGGCCTATTGCGAACTCGCACGTCTGAAACAGCCCAAGATCGAATCGGTGCAATACTCGCTGATGGCAGGCCAATATTGAATATTCTGAATTCAAGACCGGGCTGGATATACGGGGGTCAGCGGGGATGGCAGTGGACTTCGATATTTGAGTGCTTGATAACTATTAGAGCAATGCCTTTCAAGGGTATGAAAACGAGAAGGGTACACTGGCAACAACCTGATGAGATCACCAACGGCCTAAAACAGCTCGAGACAATATTGTACAATAATGGCCATGAACCAGCATGATCCTAAAATCTGAGGACAGACTCACTAGAACTCACCAACATCTTGGAATCTGGTGGACCGCTGGTGAGCGCTGGTCAGTGCTGATTCAAGACGCATCAGATGGTTGCCGATGGCAAGCGTGGCCCGCACAAACCCGAAATGCACCAATTTCCTGATGGAACAAGTCCGCGATCACTACAATTCTACTCA
>JARKIC010003345.1:0-25498 GCA_029378375.1 Mycena olivaceomarginata | reverse complement strand
CTTCCTCCAATTCTTTCCGCATCCCAATCCAACAAGGTGACTTGTGTCACCTCCAGGTCACCTTTATTTCCAGACAGAAAGGCGTCCGCCACACTCCACGCCGAGGAAGATCTAACCCTCTCCGCATGCCAACGTTTACCACCTTGACCGCGCTGACATCGGTTGATACGGCAATCTATCTGCTGCAGTTTTCGGCAGGGGACAACTACCTTGCGACGTCGAATAAACTGCAGCTCACGTGCGAGGTTCTGTTTGATTCTCTTGTGCGTCTGCGGCGTTTTCTCTGCGCAGACAGCGAAGATAATTGAAAATCGGGTGTACTTGCAGTTTCTGATGGGCGATACAATCGTCCTTTGGCGGACATGGGTGCTTTCCCCAGATCGAAAGGTTATGGTTCTCTTCCCCTTTGGTTGGGTGGGCTGGGTGCGTCGAGTTCATCATTCAAAATGGCGGCCATAATTTAATTTAATCCTGAAACAGCATGCATGCTCAGGCTCATTGGTGTGGCACTGCACAACGGCGACATTTCTGCGTGGACAATCGGCGTCTAAAATCCCGGATTCCGGTGGACACCTTGTTTAGAATGAAACGATGCGAGTCTGATGCCATCACATCAGACCAACAAGACCAAAGGAATGCGCGCCTCGAGCGCTTACCAAGCAAGTCCCTCTTCTTTTTCACCATCAACTCCCTCTGCGGCGCACCCATCCCTCCGAATCCAAATTGGCCACTGGCAACACCAACTCCATCTATACTGCCTCGATGTTCAGGTGAGTCTCATACATTTCACATGGCCCTCTCTCAATTAAAATCGGCTCATTGGCCTTTACTCAACCTCGAACATGTCTTGACTTTGGAGCCCCAATTAACAGTTCACGGTATATCCTTCCAGTCATTTTTGCTCGTCCACATTTCTCATTGTATTCTTGACACCATAGCTCCTAAGGGCACTTTAAAGTTTTGATTCACTTTCGGCCAACATTCAACCTCTTTCCACTTTGTACATGGTGAGTCGCAGTTGCAATACTTTTCTCACTTTATATTTCCTCACCTAACGTCGTCTCAAGATGATTTCTGCATCTTTACGCCCTTCTAGGCTCCACTTGTGGGTTCCTTCCCTTCCACCCCTGTTATTTCACTCACTCGTTGTTCGTGGGCAATTCAAAGATCCCAGCCATTTTTTGCAAGCCTCTCAACGTTTTAACGGATGCGAACTCTTTACGCACCTCTTCCTACCATTTGACCTCATTTCTGCGGCTTTCTATCCTCGAGTGCGTCCTCGCGTCACTCTCGAACTCGGTACGTATATGCGAATTCGGTTAATTGGCTCCAATTATGCCGGTTTACATTATAGATAGGATTGCGGCAGATTTCTTGGAAGTAGAATGGGTATCCATGTTGCCTGTTGTTACTTAATTTCTAGCTTTCCCTCAGATTCAGGTTGGCTCCGAGATGCGCAGATGGTATGCTGTTCGATTCGAGGTCCGGAAATTATGTGCTGATTTTGCATTGCGCGCAGATTTAAAACGAGTCGAATGTGGGCCCACATTCACAGATCAGATAGATTCCTGATTTTTCTGCTGGACCTTGCTTGCGCAGGGCTTTTCTGTGCCCTCGAAAATACTCGATACTACATTCATGGATGTCTTCTCTCGACTTCGGTTCTTCGAGAAAAGACAGCCTAACTCTCTGCCTGCGACTCTCTCTCTCCTCACGTACGCCATTTTGTGACTGCGTTCTAAATTATATTGGTCACTCCCCAAATTGTCCTGCAAACATTCACTCAATTCTCAAATCAATTCCGTGCCGCTGTCAAACTCTGTCTACACTGGTTTATCTCGGGTATCATGGCTGGAAGATCTCCAGTGTCGCGCCTGCGCAACTAGCGCCAAATTTCTCAACCGCGGTGGTCGGGGTCTTGATCCGCATTCATATTCGCATTCAATCCACCACTAGAGTTCCTGTCATATGCTGTTTCGACGTGGTTCATCGTCCAGTCAGTCCCTGCCTCATGTGTTTTCTTCGGTCCTTAAATCGCGGACTTTGGTGCAGTTTCAGTGAATCATCGTCCGTATGGGTCCTCGGGACGTCGTCAATCATCGTCACTCGGATCCTGCTTCTGCAGTGGCTTGCAAATAACTGAAGACCGCGCGCTACTCCCTCTGCGTGTCTTTTCTCCTCTGGTTCTGGCACAACGTCTCTCGCCGCTCTGTATGGGTTCTCGTGCACTTTCTATTTGACATTCTTGTCCACCTCAGTTTCTTTCTCGACATCCTCAGTCGGCCTCACCCCCCTCGGCTATGTGTTCGAGAGCTCTCTTTTTTGCCATCACTCAAACTTTTCCCTTATGACCTTCCTCACATGCCTTGGAACTCATGTCTGGTCTGCGACGCTCGATTGACAGCGCATCTGCAATTCATTGCCACAGCTGCCCGTTCGACTCCGCCGAGGTTTTTATTCATTTGTGGTGGGTCATTTTTATTTTGCGCACAAAAACTCCCAATCGTGAACTAACCAAACTAACTTCACTCACGCACTTGCTTCCTATCTACACCATTTGGGGGTTTTAAACATAACTGGCTCCCCCTCCCAATACCATGAATAATTACTGCGCCGCGTGCTGGACGAACACACCTGTGATTCCCCTTGGACTCAGGGTTCGACTCCTCCTGTCCTTCTTACTTATTTAGCCAACCCTTTGGATTCCTTAACCATCGAAGTCCCTGGGAGTTCCCCTCACGTTTTCACCGGTTTCGATCTAACTAAGTATGATCTCCCGATCGGCGATCACCGAAGAATTACTGTCACAAACCAGTCACAAAGCCCCGGCAGCTCCGACAAAAACACTCGCGCCGACTCCGAGAAAGTGTTTTGCGGGGTAGATTACCTGAAACTCTCAGGGAATCCCAGGAAGACTTCTGGGATCTACCCAACGCCAGGCTCAAATCTATACCGGTAATCACTGTACAGTTGATTCTCTTTCGATAACTTGAAGTAACCTCTTCATTGTCTAATTCACCAAACTCTCGCGCGGAGTCCCAAATGGAGTTTGTTTTTAACGAAGCTCACCTAACGAACTCACAGCTATTAGGCAACGGCGCAGGTCACTCGACGCGACGCGTCTCTTTGGCACTGCATCATCACCGCTTATCTCCGAGCGGATCAATCCCGCTTCGTCGTCCCTTTCTTGCCTCTTTCCACCACCTCGCTGTAGCTATAGTTCTTCGACTGGCCATCGACATCAGAGAATCCCCCGCCGCCGCCATTTTCTCGGTCCACGCCCAGTCAATCCGCATTCCCCGCCCTCGCGTTCAATGCCGCCCAGGAAAATTTGCCTCAAACGCTTACCTCGCGCTCCCGGTCTCTAATGACTAGTTCTTCGGTTTTCGCCACATCTCCGTGGCTTGAAAGCTGTGTTCCGCTTATCGTACCACGCTCAAACTCGACGGATTGGAATCGAGGGACGAGATACCATAGATGTGGACACTGGACGCGCAGAGTAACAGATCTCATGGCATTCGGTCCGTGATCATTTCTCCTTCCGCGCGCTTCCTTTTTTCTCATTCCGGTGCTCCGCCCCTATTTTCTTGCATGTTCTGAGCGCAACCGCTCGCGTCTTTGCCACCTCCTCCCTGCGGCAGCCCAAAGATTAGTTCAGAATGCCGCTGACCGCGTGCGCGCGTAAGTAATGCTCCCTTGTGAAATACCATTACCTCCGGTTGGTCACTCTCTATGGGCACATGCTTGCCATTTCTCTTTGCTGCGCTAAAATCTGCCAATCTACTTTCCCACTCGCCTATGATTATTCTTCAAAAATAAAAATACGGAGCACCCGGGCACCGCGCTCCTCAATACCGACATCAGTGCATTTCACCCACGGGGTACAACGTTCGGTGTGTTATCCCGTTATCGTCTTTCCTCTGTGCTTTGTTACTACGCTCCCTCCCTCACCTTCATAGTCAGGTATATATCGATGCATCGTTTCATCGAGGCGGACATCAAGTACCGCCGGCCTTCATCTGAAGGCTGTTCGTCTCGTTTGCTCCTTCCGTGGTATTGTGTGCGCGCTTGCAGGCTCTGGCGTGTCTACAGCATTGTATGAGTTGAAAACTCGTACACCTGAAGCAGTTTCAGTGCTTCTCACACGCCGATGCCATAGCACCCCACTAACCCTAGCGCCCATGCCGCGCAGTTTCCTTCGGCGGCGACGGAGCCAGGTGCGCCCCTTATACGCCGTCAAAGCGTCCTCTCCCTCACTCATCTTTCTTTCTTTCTGGGTGCTCTCAGATTCGACAATTGGAAGGGGAACATCGGACGCACCGCGCTCCGATGGTAAATACTCATGCATGGGACAGCCAACCGGTGGAGCCTGTTTGGAGCTCGCGTGCACAGAAGAGAGCAGCAGCAGCAGAGCAGGAACTTCGAGCTTGGGAAGGGCGGGGCGCTGCTGAATGGCACTGCGACAGCGCAAGGGAATGGGAATGGGCTTGCGCGGAATGCGCTGGGGAATGGGCACGGGTCGACGTCGACGGTGCCACAGAAGCGTCAGCTCGGGATAAGCGTGGGGGCTGGTGATAGCAAAGTGCAGCACAACGAGGACGGAGGCGGTATGCGCGCGAGCGCCGGCAGGAAGGGGATCGGGGGAAGGTGATGTCCCTCGACATGATGATGAGTTTCGACGACCACGCTGGCAACGGGTTGTCCATCGCGTGCTGGAAAGTGGAAGTGCTGGATTTGCGCGCAGCAGAATTATCTCGGTTAGTTTCCTTTTATGTCTTATGCACACTGTCCTTGTCCGTCCACCACATCTTCCCCTTCCCCTGTAATATGCGCCATCGACTATACTCCTCCCTCATCACGCCCTCCTTGGTGTACCTCCGTGCGCCGACGAACAGGTTCGCGCACTCTCCTCCAGGCAGCGTTCTGCGTCCACAACGATGGTCTGGATTGCCGCCACATGCAGCCGCCCCGCCTTTCTTATCGCCTGCCGCATGCTCGACTCCCTCTGTGGAGCCGATATTTCCCGTGACCAGCAGCGCCGTCGCTCGCCGCGCCACACTGAGTGACTATCGGCCTCTGCGTTGCCGCGCCAATGCCTGTACGCCTTCACATCATGCAGGACTCGGCATCCGCGTCGCGCTCACTAATAGTAAACGAGCACCACCGCCCTTCGTTTGAAATGCGTTCGTCTCGTTTACTTTTATGAGCGCACGCGACGCCAGCACCTTCATTTATTAACTTTCCGTCTCTCGGATGTCGCATAATTTCCTCCCTGTGCGTGGTTTTCATTCTGGTCTCCGGGCACTTATCACTGAACTACTTCTGTAGTTCAGGTACGTCCCGCGTTCCGTACAGCTATACAACCTTACGGTATGTTCTCTTTCTTCCAGTTAATATTTGCCCCCATTCATGCCCCCATTAGGCACCTGTCCGTTCAATCTTCGTCCAGTATTAACGCGACCATTCCTAGTCAATCAGCAAACCGTGGCCCTTGGCTCAGCTGGCCTCTTCCAATGGCAGGTCCACAGTCAGCGCCGCGAAATTACAAGGGTAAGTCCAATGAAGTTTCATCATCCACAGTATCACTTTCCTCTCTTCACCTTCCCGTTCCTCTCAGACGTCCCTTAATTCCTCCTGTGCGTTTTTCTGTGTTTGTTTTTGTCCCCTTCTACCGCGAACTCCAAGGAGAACGTGCTAAGCTTATCCATCCGTCTGCAGCGTTCTCCGCCGAGAAAAACTTCATGGATGGCCTCACACTCTGGGATCGATGAAACCACTATCCGACATGGTCAGCCTTCTTGCCTTGCCGCAGATTTGCTGGCGGTATTCAGGATGACGAACCGTTGGCTTCTGACCTCCTGGGTATGTCATTTAATAATCCTTTGAAGCAAATAATGGCTTGAGTGCGTGCATATGATTAATAGGTAGTATTGTAGGTTGCAGGATTGCACGGAATGACCGGCGTGACCCATCCGACTTACTATTCATCACAGTCTGTATTTATCAGCTTGGTTTTCCAGTACTTTTCTGGCGGGGCTGGCAATCACGGCTGCTCTCACCATCAGCGAAAATGTGTACTGGGCATGCCGCTTTTAGACTGACCTGGAGCTCGCTCTCGAGTGAGCCTTTCTCTCCGGCGCCTCTCCCTCTAACCATTGTGTTTCAGTTCGGTGAAATGAATCATTGAATGTACGGATTTACCCCACGAGCCGCCTAACCTTGTCGAGTCTCAGAGACTACCGGCGTACAGGCCGTCGAGCGCCGCAAACACTTCTCCAGTTTTCGTGTTACAGGATGTCTCGTTCGAGCTGAAGGGGGGAGCGTGGTGAGACTTCAAGTTGTTGGATACACTGAAGGTACCGTCTCAACTCATGAATCCCCCGTTGGAGATCCAATTTACGTGTCATCTTTCTACTCAAATCCGAACTGCACCTCGCCAGCGTTACACTTCTATTCATTCACCAACCTTGACAGTGTTGACACACACCACCGAGCGAAGCGGTGCTGTTGTTGAATATTAATACGCTCATCGCTTGCTTCCTCCCACCACCTGGCGCTCACCATGTCCGCTCTGGCCGCCTTCCTGCTCAACTCCGCCTCAAGCGACGACTGTTGGTCAAAAACGGGCCTCACTGCAGCTTTTATTCGCCTAGTATTCAAGTTCCATCGAGTGACCAGTCCGACAAAAAATCCCTCCAAAGAGGACAACGCGCCGACATTTTGAGGCAACGAATTCTTCCCCGCCCGTCCGCCGCCCTCAGACTTAAACCTGGGACTCAGTGGCTCACTGGCGGGGAAGAATTCGTTGTTTCTTGATTGTCTAACCGTCTGCCCGCACCCGCCGCCGCGTCGACTAGGACCACACCATGTCCGCTTCCCCTCCTGCACCCCTACCCGCCCCTGCTGCTGCGCCCGCACCACCGCGCCTCCGTCTCGCCTCGCCTCCAGCCTCGCGCTCGGATCTACCACGGCACTGCCCTGGTCAATCGGATCTACCCCGCTCGTGTTCTCCCTACCGCATCCCGCATCTTCCCCCTCGGCCGCCCATCTCTATTGCTCATAAATGGTAGCTACTTTCCTCCTATGAACACTGTCTTGAGGGTCAGAACGACTAGATAAACATGTAACATGTAAGTAGGTATGACTTCGTCTTTCATCTTTTATCCATCATCCCTGAGGATGATCCCTCAACAACTCGCAATGGTTTTATTTTTCTATCAGACCAAGACTACGCCCGTGGACCTCCAACTCGGATGTGTATTTGGATTATTGAGCTCCACGGGATTGTAATCTCAAGTACAAAAACTTGATGCCAGGGACAAATCTAGTACATACACCGACGAAGGCAAGTTTGATGGTGTGACATCTGTGACCCAATTTTAGCCGAACAAAGGAAACATCTTGTCTTTTGGCTCCGCGTCCACGTTGTCCTATGGTGAGTTTGTTTGCACTAGCTATCTCTATCGAGCAACGGGCGCGTCTCCCCTACGCGATCCTCTTCGGGGTCGGCTTCGGTGGCCCACACCCAGCCCTTTGGGGTCAAGGACGTGCCACTCGCCAGTTCCTATGAAGGACGCTGCAGGACCGTGCGCTGGATCTGACCATAGGTCCTATGGTGGAAATGCATGCCTTCACTGGATCTTGGCAAGTGTGCACGTCCTTGGTCTCCTTTTCTTTCTATTCGCTTTTCTTCCAAGCGCACTTGGCTAATATACAGCCTTCACTGGGGACGCAGGGCAGCGGACAGGCACAAGACATGCAGGGTGCCACCCCCTTATTTTCACCCATTCGCACTACTCGTAGCGGCGCGCAATTCTCACCCAATGAGCTCGACCCCTCACTCTTAATGGCGTCACGTTTGGGGTGATACACACCAACATATCACTAGATCGACTCCTACAAGAGGCTCTGGTAGCTACCGATCGACGTGCCGCAGACCTCGACGCTGGCGGCGAGGTCAGAAAAAACCGGCTTGGGGAAGTAACAGTCCAGGAAATGGGGACGCAGGGCTAGGTTTATAATATCTGGGATAATGTGAGTGGTGTTTTCGTTATCTTTTCCCTTTTTTCTTTTGCGGTTGGGCTTCAATGATCGTTCAGAAAGAGTACTGATCATAATTTTTTTCTTAGTTGACAGGTGCGGAATCTGGCGCGGGATCTAGCTCTATTCGAGAGGTGAGCGTCGCGCGGTTTTTATTCGTTCTTCTGGTTCTCCGTGTTTGCGGGATGGTTTACGGTGCGGGACTTGCGAACGTTGAGTTTGTGATGGAGTTGCTCGCGAGCAGTAGGATTGGGCGACATGCGAGCGCTACACTGTCGTCGCCCGCCTTGGCGTTTTTTCACTACAGACCGACGCACGCTGCGCGCGCGGCACGGAAGTGCTAATGGAGACAGTCCTGTGCCATCGCCTCCGCGTGCTTCCGCATCTCCTTAGGAAGAGATGGGGAGGAGGAAAGACGACAGCAAAGCGAGAGATCGCGCTGCCCAATCCCGTTCTCTCCTTCAGCACCCCCGCTGGCGCTGGGTGAGCGTTCCTCGTGCAGTGATGACGGCGAGCGTGAATGTTCCTGGGGTGCGCGAGGTCGGAAGTAGGCGAGGTGCAAATGAGACATGAGTGTCTGGGAGGAAGCGAAGGCGAAGACCGTGGCGAAGAAGAGGGGTAGTCGCAGTGTCGCTCTTTCGCAATCAGGAGGGCTTTTTGTCGAGCCTGTCGAGACTCTCACCCGCGGTGGGATTCTGTGCGACATAGGACCCAGGGCACACCTTCCCTCTACGCGGTCGGCTGGTTCTCTTTCGATACCTCCAGGACTTGATCTCCGCGGCGCGGCATATTCTAGCGACTTTGTTTTCTTTGTTCTACGATTGGAGGGTCGCAGGTGTCGACTGGTCGTGCACGCTAAACCCGTTTGTCCATCTTGGGCTATTTTCCCTCATTTTTCGACTTTTTCTCGTCTACGAAAAAGAACGATGACAAGACGCTGGAGCTTCAGCTTGTACCACCGATTCGTGTCTGTCTGTCGCGATCCGCGTCGGAAGTTACTTATTCTGTGGATGTGCTCCTTTCACCTGGATCCTCTTGGCAGTTACTTTTCGCATCTTGTTTCGAATGACACGAATCTTACTGTAATTAGTTTGCGGATTCACGAAGTTCCGAGGAAAAAAACCTAAATTCAGCGCCAACCTGCTTGTTGCTCTGCGTAGCGGCTATATAAAGGGTTACGTTTTTTTAAATGTACGTTCCTGTGCCGTACGCCCTCTTTTCGCTGACGAAACGTATACCCGTAACCTTGTCCACCCCACCCCACCTTTCCCCAGCGTTCCTGGATGGACGTTCAGACGCTGGCCGCCGCCCCGCCAAATTGACCTGGACAGAGTCACGGCGATTTTGTTTTTTGAGGTATATTCTTGTCCGCGCGCCCACTTTACTGACGGAAAGCCAAGACCTTCACCACCACATTTCCCAGCGGTTCCGGACGGACGTTGAGCGCTGGCAGCCGCCCCGCCAATTTCACCGTTGCGCAGCGAAGGAGATTTCTTTCGCTAAGGTATGTACCTGGGTCCGTGCGCGCTCTTTTCGCTGACGATACGTGTACACAGAAACTTCGCCCACTTCAATCCTCCTTTTTCCAGGCTTTCCGGATCGACGTTCGCACGCTGGACGCCGCCGCACCAAATTCACCCTGCCAAGCCGAAATTATTTTTCAGGTATGTTCCTTTGCCCGCCCAGCTGCCGTCCGCTGTTGAGACCGTATCTAGGACCGTTGCCCACCATAGGCATTGCTTTCCAATGTTTCTCATCACCTTCGTAATTACTAACTTGATTTTTAATTGTCATTCAGTCACGAGTAATATGGTACATAGTGCGATTTTTGTCTACCAATTTTTGGGATAAGAATAAGCACAACCTGCAATCAGGTGAGTGTGTGATTTTGTTTCTTTGTTTCTTCCCTATTTTTGCTTGGACTGCCGCAGTTTCTTTGGCTGGGATGACCGACCACACCACACTTGTTTCTAAGGTTGCCTGCCGCGCTTTCGTTGGCTGACATGACCTCTTCCTACGATTCTCCCCCCAACACTTTTCTTTAGGTCATTACCTCAAGAACGCGTGCGCTTCTCGACATCCGAGCTTCAACCGCCCAATCGGGTCATTATGAATTTTTTTACCCATTTTCCTGGGACTGTCGGCTTTTTCTTGGCTGACATGACCGATTCCTAGGATGATTATCCACCCCAAAACACTTGTTCTTAGCTCATTACTGGGGTGTTAGTCGGCATCCGAGCTTCGACCCCTCAATGGGTCGGTGTTTTTTCTTTTCCCTGGACTCTCGTATTTTGTTTGCCTAGCATGACGTTACACTCTACCTAACTTTTCTTCAGGTCGTTATCTGAAGAACGCGCGTGCTTCTCGACCTCCGAGCTTCAAACCGCCAATTGGGTCAGTGTGAATTTCTTTGCACCTATTTTTTCCTTGGACTGCGCCCTTTCCTTGTCTGACTTGACGTCTTCTTAGGACGATTGACCACACACCACACGTCTTCCTAGGTAATTACCTGAAGAACTCGGGCGTCACTCGCATCCGTGCTTCGAGCCCTCAATCGTTCAGTCAATTTCTTTTCTACCTATCTTTCCTTGGACTCTTGCACTTAGATTGTCTACTATGACGTCTTCCTGTGACCTTTCTCCACCCTACCACACTTTTTCCTGGGTCATTGCCGGAGAACTCGGGTGTTACTCGACATCCGAGCTTCGACCCCTTTATCCGTTAAGTGTGAATTTCTTTTCTACCTTTTTTTGACTCTCGCACTTACGTTGTCTAATATGACGTTTTTGTCTCCAACTCGCCACACTTCTTTCTAGGTCATTACCTGAAGAACGCGGGGTTACTGGAAGTTCAACCTTCTACCCGCCAACTGGGGCAGTAAGAAAGTATTGTTTTTCTATTGTTCCTTGCGATGCCGCACTTTCCTAGGATAACCTCTTGGCTTACATGACGTCTGTGTAGGTTCCTTCCCCACCCCACCCTGTTTTGGTCCAGGTCATTACCTCAAGAACGCAGGCGTTACCGGAACTTCGGGCTTCGAGCACGCCTTGATGGCATCAGTGTGATTTCTTTTCTATGTATGTTTCCTTCGACTTCCGCACGTTCCTTGGCTGAACCCATGTTCTAGGACGATACTCCACCCTCAACACTTGCTTAATTCATTATCTGAAGAATGCGGGCGTTTCTCTGCTCAAACAGAACAGTAATAGTGTGAACTCTTTCCTCAGCCTATTTTTTCTTGGACTCTCGCCGTCTACTTAGTTGAAATGACCGCTTCCTAGGATGACTCCAGCACTTGTTGCTACGACATTAGTTGAAGAAAGCGGGCCTTTTTCGATGTTAGACCTTCGAGCCCGCAATCGGGCAAGTGTGTGAATTCTTTCACCTTCCTGCCGTCCCTTTTTATATATAAAAGTGCCGTCTACGCCTGCTCGCCTCCGCTACTCTGGAATAACACTACATGCCCTTCTTTTTTTTATCTGCCGAGGATTAGAGCGCACACCGCCAAAACTGTATTCATGCATTCATTCTGGACTCGAGCGAACTCGGCGGTGGAAGGCATATCCAGGTGTGACCCCTTACTTTTCCTTCCTTGCCCTTTCGCTTTTTTGTTCTGTTGCTTCTCTTTCCCACCCCGAACATTCTTGGTTTCGTTCCAATCTTTTATCGTTGTACTGACCACATCCTCCCCTGAACTCTCTGGGATTCTGGGGGAGTTTTGTCTGGTTCACACGTAGTCCCGCACCAAAACTCCCAGCCCTCGCTCAAACCTTTTTGTGCGACGCGTTTGTTTGCGCTCAAGTATCTTTCCCCGTCTTTCACCTCGTAATCGGCCGATTCCTGCTCTACCGGATGCGCCTACCTCTGATTCTCCGAGGACACACAAAAAAAGAGGGCACGAGGATCGAGAAATCAAGGTATGCCCGGACTGTTTATCTTTCATACTGCTGCTCACTCGCCCGTCCCCATCGCGCCTGGCCTGTCTCTTCCGTTTTCGTGTGGATGACTACCTCCCATGCATGACCCTCACTGCCGCCATTGGCCGTCCAGATTCACTTGCCCCTCCAGCTTCCTACTTAGGCGCGTTGTGTTGTTTTTCTGGAATTAGATACGTCTCACATGCGGGACGTATACAAACTCGTCAGTCATAGTTCGGTTAAGTCTTCGTCAGTTTGATCGTGATCTTCGTGACTTTGATGGCGATCTTCGTCAGTCTTGATAGCCGGAAAGTTTTGAACCGTTCACAGGGATCTAACTTACTAGTGGAAATTAGAGAGGATTTTGCAGTCGAGGGTATCTTGGAGGGCTTCATGGTTGTCACAATCCACAAAGATGCTGGTACTGACCATGGTTGCGTTCAAAATGTGAGTTGCATGCCAAATATGGTAATTGTTGATGGCTCGGGTTTGATGCGCCGTCGCGCCGACGCCGCTTGCTCTTCAAGCTTTAACCCATGAATTATCTTTTTAGAACTTAAATTACATGACAGAGGCTCAGCACACCAAGGCCAGTGGGAATCACGGACCTGTCACCTGAGCAGATTGCCGACAATATATTGACAGAATGACGAAGATCACCATCAAACTGACGAAGAAGAATGCCATCACTGACTTACGAGTTTGAATATGTCCCCTCACATGCGCCTTTGACAGAGCATTGAAAAGCTACCCTCGCTTTCGTGCTCTGTACTTTTGTTCCAGCAACCTTGAGTGTAGGCGGCACATGCGTCCGCCCGCGGTGTCACGAGAAGTTGCCACGGATGGGCACGAATGCAAGGTATCTTTTTGTCGGTACGCCTCCAGCAGCACCATTGTCCGCGGCAGATCCTACGGTGCTGGAGCCCAGTAGCGAAAGACTTTTGTGCTGACGAGAGCGGTCGATCTTCCAGCTCACCCCATCGACTTTGATAATAGCGGCTGCCATGGGCGGCAGCATCGCCGTGTCGCTCGTCGCTGGCGCCCTTTTGACTCCGCATGCGGCTTCCCCTGCGCCCATGCACACCACTCCGCGATCGGAGCCCCACATCGGCGGCAGAGAGCGCGGCCGCAGAAAACCAGGTAGCCCTCGCGTGGCGCTAGAGAATTCATGTTAATAAACTTTTCTCGTTTATTTACTGCTAGAAGTACCTCACAAATCTTCCCCCTCCCCCAGCAACCTCCCACCATGAGAGAGTAGGTGATTTTGGATTTTTTTGGTGGATATACCAACTTCTAATACCACTTCTATCCCACCACACAAATATTTCAAAATGCACCTACTTTGACTTCTAAGTCCCCAGCCCGCCCGTTCTAGAACATTGGAAATCCCTCAAAAATTGTTCAAATTGGAAAATTGAACTTATGATGTGATTCCCTGTGTCCCCTGCTGTATTTTATAGAAAGAATCTTAAGAATATCATCAGGCGTTGCTGAGTTATACCCCTTTTCCCCAAAACCTGTGTTTCTGCCCATTCCCTTGCCATTGTTTCCTCATTCCTTATAATTTCATCTAAATTCGGTCTTTTCTCACCCGAAAAACTCGCAGAACCACCCGTACACCCCGTAGATCCATATCTGAGACCCCTCCGGTGCTGATATGTCTCAATCTGACACCCTAGAATCTCAAATATGGACCGCCTTCCTATTTGGGACACCGGAGGTTTGATGTTTGCTGCAGCATTGTCACATCACACACCTAGTCACACTCTTTTCCTCTGTCTATCTCGAAGTCAACTTTGGCCAACCTCTCTCCCACCACTTCGAATACCTACTTCTATAACACCCCACTAGGTACTTCTAAAACCTTCTAGTCACACTAGAAACCGGGCTAACCGTTCTAGTCTCTAGATCCTCTCAAGATTCAAGAAACATACTGTACTATTTCATTCAATTCGGACGTAACGCGTAACGCTGGCCTTTTCGTCCGGATATTTTCGGACATATAACGCATAACGGCCGGGTTCGACGAATTTTCAAAACGTAACGCTAAAATGCTCAAAATTGGCCGAAATTGACCTAAATTTAAAATTTTTCGCTCCCCGCTCGCCAGCCGACACTCTAACCCATTTTTTTGACAAGTTTCACACCTCAATTACCAAGTACCACTGTCAAATGTCAAATGCGGATCGTGGTAATGCCGAGGGTTGTCGCGTGATGTCGAAGGATGAACATTTTCAATCGCTCGTTCGCCATTGAATCCAGTGTAGGTACTGGAAGAGGGAAGTACTCCGGGTCGAAGAAGTGCGCGAGACCGAAGTAGGCAAGAATCCCGCAAGAATGAAGATCGCGCTGCAGCGGCATTGGCAAATCCTTCCAACAATATTCCTCGCCGAGATGCTCGTAGATCCACCAGTTGTAGTGGTCGCGTACGTGCTTCGGTACTGCACCTCCCATAGGATCCCCGTAATAAATCACCTTCTCCTCACAGTTGAACGCGATAGCGACCCAGTGGTTTTCATTGATGTTCGCAATTGTCCCAAACCGTTTTCGCTGTCCCGTTGCGAACGCATCTCCGAGACGGCGCACCCAACGCCACTCCCTTCCGGTGCGGTACGCCTCGGGGTTGTAGAAGCCCCGGGAAAGCGTGTGCGCAAAAAAAGTGATTGGGATGGTGTCGGGACTTGACTCGTCAAGGGCAAGATCATCGGCAAGTGTTTCTAGCATCTGATGCTCGTGCGTCGTCGTGAGCCAGTCTGTGGTAAGCCAGTGCGCTAAAGTCTCCACTTCCTCCTTCTCTCTAAATCCCTTGACGACCCCCTTCCATGGAAGTTCCTTCAGCGCCGTAAATGCCGCCTGCAAATACTCCGTCGTGCTGGAATCCATCTGAACCTTCTTCTCCCTCTCCTGTAGCATGCCCCGGGCACGCCGCCATAGCGCCTGAGCCTCCCTTGCATCCTCTGCTAACGACCAGAAGCTTGCGAACCACAAATGATAGAAGCCGTCGTGGTAGAGGGAAGAAGCTTTGCTAGGTGGCTGTCTGGGATGCGCATCCCTTCGGGCAATGCTGCCATTTTCATGGTAGCGAGGCAAAAAATGCTGAAGCGAATAGCTACTTATGAATAATTATGTCATTGATGTGTTGTCTAAATCGCATGCACTATACAGTAACGCAATATTTAATGCTAAAGAGGACCCAAAGTGTCTGGATTTCCTTTGCTTGAACAACCAGAGGGCTCGTCTGCGCCTGGTACGAATTTTTTTTTAGTGTAACACTGCTCTACCCGTCCGTCCGAATTCCAAAATTCGGACGGGGCCGTACGTAACGCGTAACACCCCCTGCCGAATTGAATGAAATAGTACAGTAGGCGCCATCTGAACTTCCCAGCTGACGGAAAGCTGGTGGCACTTTGGCGGTGTAATTGCCCTCGGTGTGGCGTGGTCCGTCAAACGGGTGCGCATGGGAATGGGTGGTGGTGCTATTCCGTATTGGTGTCCGGGGGCCGGCCTTCATTGCTGTACACGACCTTGACACGACCCCTCCCTCGCAGCACCCAGCCTCCATCCCGCCGTACCGCGTTCATGCCCATCTACAACGCTGGCGGAAGCGAGACATTTGAAAGTCTCTGGGTCGACGCCTTCGATGTATACAAACACCGAACCACGATCGATTTGCGCGACAAAACAGCGATATTGCCCTACGTCTTCACGGCTGCGACTCAGCGGATTCTGTTTTGGACGCCTTGGAGAAGACGGTGACCGATTTTGGCGGCTATCGAGAGGGCAGCCCCAAATGGCACAAATTTCGTCAAAGACTCAAGCCGGTGATCACTGCTGTCACCGTATTCATCGACGCTGCCGCTGAAGGTGCGGCGTCGAAGGTGCGTGCTACGTTTCTCTTCGAGTTTGCAATCCTCTAATCCAATGGATCCATTTAGTCCGTGCCAGGCGGCAAAAGTATTTTTGTCGCCGTTGGGGTTCTATTGAAGGTGCGAGTGCCATTTTCGCCATAGGTCCTGGTCTGAATGCTTGCAGACGACACAAAGTGTCAGCGCGAATTTCGATGCACTCATTGACCTTTTTGAGACATTGGGATCATTTCTTAGGCAGCTGAAGATACGCTCTGATGTGCCTTTTGGAAATGAATCCAAATCGTCGTGGTCGAAATCCTTGTCGAAATTCTTAAGGCACTCGCCCTGCTACGCAGATGATGAAGAAAAGCCGGATACGTAAGACCATTTTTACTATCCATGTCCGCCACTTTCTAACGGATTCGGATCGGCAGAGCATTTTGTTCGAGAGCTCTTCAAGGCCGACGATATGAAGGCTATTCTGGACAGACTGAACAAGCTCACCACTATCGAATCGAGGATGACGATCACGGAAATGCTTATGCTGGTTGATCGAGGTTCGGCCTCTGTGGTAGCGGACTAATGAAGACGCTGACCATTCGTCCTGCAGGCCAAGCCTGGCAAGTCGAAACTAGCGGCCTACTGGGACAGATCGAACAGGCTACTTCTTCCATTCGAAGCCAGCACATCGACCTCATGGCCCGTCTTTCCAAGCTACCGGATGACATGGAGCGACGGGTGGCCTCGATTGTCGAGGAAAGCATGCAGCGTATCAGCGAGAGATCTCCCTCTATTACCGAACCACGCACTCCTGAAAATGCCCTGGTCATTCAGCTCGACTACACACGTCTCATACCCACAAGGGCTCATCTTGACTTTCTTCGCCGGCTCATTTGCTCGCTCACCGCATTGTCTGCCGATGAACGGTCAATGATGCGACGCGACATGGCCGCACTACTTCCTGTTTTACAACGACTGGCCTAACAGACATCGAGGGTAGCGCTTACGCTCTTAGTGGCCTTGCAGCCGCCATCAATCCAACTACTGCAATCGGACTCTACACGCAAACGATCATCCTGTACATCGCAGCCTACATGACTTGGCGGCTGATTGTCCAGATCACTAGGTCTATCACATCCGCTCCTGGGATCGATACGAAGCACACCATCGTCGTCATTGACATTCTGGGGCTAGAATTTCGCTTACCTTTGGACCGCTGCGCCACATTCGAGGCGAGGTTAGTGTATGGATTACCACTGGGATGCTCATATTTTGTGGCAGGATTTTCACAATCTTATAGCGGAGCGTGCTTCAAAACAAGAACACAAGAGTGCCGCAAAATATGTCCTTTCCCGTGCTTATGAAGTCGCCGACAGAAACAATTCCGCCGTTATTTACCCCCACATCTGGGCACGGAAGGTTAGAGCTGGGATGAAGTTGGAAATGGCTGTTCTTCTTCGTCGCCGCTCTTTAGCCTGCCCTTGGTGTGGTCAGGAGAATACGCAGGCGCTGTGGATCCATTGGTATGTGCCGATGAACTGAATCACCCATTCATAAGGTGACCGCGATCTACCTAGCGATTGCGGCCAAGCGTTCGAAGTATCGCGGCGTCGCAGATGGGACCTCGAGATACTCCGCGAGAACGCTCCACAGCTTTCATAGAAGAGCTCCAGCCTGAATCATCGCAACGCACTTCATTGCCTACCGACTTCGAATCCTCTCCGGTGGATCAAGATGCAACGGGTGTCGAGGATGACGCGGACGAGCTGCCTTCCTTTCGCAAGGTTCATGTTATTTTTGACGACTCGAAGGACAAAGTATGAGAATTACTTTCATACATTTACCCTCTGGTTTGCTGACACCTTTTGCCTTTCCGCAAGTCCGCGTCGGCGAGACGCCCTCCAGCGACAAGCGCGAGGGCGAGGAAGGCGGCGAATGATGCGTCTGTCCGTTTATTTTATAGTCTTTTGGATGCCGCTGCCAATCCGTCGTGCCCTCAATGCGTTCATGACGTTAGAATCGAGAGTCGGCGCCAGGTGGCTGGAACCCACGGTCCCGTCTTCTCTCAGTGGGCTCATGGGGTGAAACCCCAGCATCCCACTGCCCTCCCTCTGGTGCATGGACTAATAACCATCACATTTACACCCAAGCCCATCAACAACCAGACGGTGTTTGGTGTTTCGTTTACGGAGATTCTCGATTTTCGCGATGTCTTGGAAAACCCGCGTGAACGCGTTCTCGACAACTCCATGAACAAGATATTGTTAACCATAGAGGTTTTTTTTTTTTTTTTTTTCAATGCTTCGCATTTAAAATTTTCGTTCACAGCACCCGGATATCCTGTGGTCGTGAAACAAATCTTGGGAAATTGCCCTCATCGTCCGGTCACCCGGTTTAACCTTGCATTTAGCGTTGCCGAGGCATATTTCTCTTTTTTCAAGGCACGCGCACCTCTCTCTGCCTTCATTCTCCCACAATGTTTATGTAATCCGCGCATTTTACAGTCAAACCAATTCGACCCCACCATAGTTCCACGCAATACCTACTTTGTTCGCTCGGTCACGCAGCTCCGTCTGGTGAATCTCTACACGAGCGACAGAACAAACTACAGGGCCCACCTCGCTTATGTCTATTAAAGGAAAGGAAAGGAACATCATTGCGATTAGAATTGCTTTCCCCGTTGCTCTCTACTGCTGTCGTTTTGCTGTGTTTAAATGCTTTCGATTCTGTACTTGGTTGTAAAATTTCCATCTCATTTCATTCCCCGGTGAAGTTTGAACCGTGTTTGAAATTACTCGTAGATCCCATGAATCACATTGTACATATTTGTGCTGATGTTCCACTCCTCTGGTCGCCTCGGGGCGGGCTATTTTTTCCAACATCAGGGTTCAACTCGAGCGCCCTGGGCGCTTTCGGATACTACCGCGCTCTGACGTCGATTCCCTCGTCATGCGGCTAACATCCAGGCGGTCAAAAGCCGCACAAAAGAGAGCCGTCTGTCAATCTCCCTCGCTTCCTTCCCCCACCACTACCTACCAATCCTCAACGTCTCGCCCGCTCTGAAGTAGCTGTGCTCAGGAAAGGCGCAACATCATGCACAAATACACACAAAATCCTCCCGCCGTCGACCATTGATCAACGCGAACGATCCGGACGTTTATTGGGCCATTTGGGAAGGAAGGGTGCGGTGAGTCGTTCAATGTGTCCATTTTCGGACTGTCTCTCACACAGTTTTTGTGTTCTTCATTGCCACTGGCGCCGCAATGCGGGGAGACCGAACCAGAGTGTGTTCCTCCGTGCTTCCACGCGCAGTTGTTAACGGGGACACGGCGGGATTCGGCGCCGGAGGTTGTGCCGACTGGGTGTACCTCAAGTAATGCCTCATGACCGAGGAGAAGAGCCCAAGATGCGCCATTTATGTGAGCTCTTCGTTGACACGCGAATTTAAGCTAATTGGCGCGCCCAGACATACTCTGTGCCAACACCATGCCCGTGGCGCCAGCTTCTCTACGTGACCTCCCTCTTCCTCAGCACGCCCACTCATGCCTTCAACCACCTTGCAGGCTTTCTCCCCACACTCTTTGCTCTTGACATGCGCACCTCCGCTCTCTCTTTCGACCTCGCTAACCGCTGAGCGCAAACGACACACTTGAGCTGTGAGGGATTCGCGAATATGTCCTAGGACTATTCCACGTGCCAGCTCGACACTCATTATCAGAAATTCATGTTCTGCAACAGAACTGTTTCCCGCCGCGCTGCGGGAGCGCCCGACGTGAACAGCAGTCACGACGACCAAGCCGCAGTGGTCAGGCAATGGCATACCTCCAGTAGAACACGTCAGTCTGATTTTTTTTGGAGGTATGTAAGTTAAAAAATAACTTGCCTTCAGAAGATGCCGAGTCGTCGTGATCGCTGTGTCCGACAGCGTGTACGGGTCTAACAGCGGCGGGTGGCGCTTAAGCGTCACCATAAGACGATGTTCCAGGTGCTAACGAGCCACGCACGTTGATATGATTTTTGGAAAAATGAACATTAAAGAAACCAGCTCACTGATTGGATTTGATCGTTAACCATTGCGTCTAACAGCGCGGACGAGTCAAACGGCGGCGGTGGCAGCCGACCCGTCATTGAAAGACGATGCCATAGGTCCCAAGGTGGAGTGACCAATATAAATTTTGTGGAGGGTATATATGAACGAAAATAACTCATCTCCTAATTTACTGATTTGACGTGATCGCTGTGAACGACAGCGCACACGAGCCTAACGCCGGCAGTGATGCCAGAGCAGTATGTGAGGACTATACCTGTGAGGAACATACCCTGGGTCCTAAAAGCAGGCCACACACTGTTAGTCGGATTTTTACAGACAGTATATACGGAAGAAAATAACTCCCCCGAAAAAGTGCTGGGCTAGGGTCGGCGCCGTTTCCCAGTGCCCACTAGCCTAACGACAGCGATGAAGACGAAATTCGTCATCGTAGGTGAATGATCTAGGTCTTAAGTAGAGGCACGAACGTTAGTCCGATATTTATGGAGCGTATATATGAAATAAAATGACTCACCTTGCCTGCATCCCCACTCTGCATCGTCTCACAGGTGCATGGTCGCGTTGAGTACACCGGGAGCTTGAACGGGCCGTTGACGCGCTGTAGGACATATGTAACGATGATATGCCTACAGCGCGGCTGCGAGCGGAGCTAAACAAAACTAAAGTGACGGGGAGTGTGTGCAGCGGAGGCGCTCGAAGGGCCGTAGGAGGTAAGTAATGTGCGAGGTTTTCCTGCTAAGGTTCAGTATTCCTTTCGCGGGACAATGACGAGGTGAACAAAATGGATACAGGGCAGCAACGACGAGGCTGCACAAGAGTGACGAGGGACAGCGATGAGAGATGCAGAGGACGACGGAGGACACGAAGGTGAGGGCGAGGGCGAGGGACAAGGACGATAGAGAGATTTCAAATGCGAAGTGAAGAGGGTAAGTCTCGTTTTTATTGCGAAAATATCTAGGTAGCTTTATACAGAGCTCAAGAAAAGATGAGTAATGTAAACTAGTAAAGAAAAGTCGTGAATGGTTGAACTTGTGGTTGAGCCGGGTAAGTAGTAGCCGGTATCGTGCGTATGACCAAGCCAACTATGTAAATTAAAATTTTAGCAGTCACCGGAACGGCTCTAAGTCAAGAGGAAAATGAAAGGGAAATGAAACATGTCACCGAAGTGTGAGAGCATGCGATGGGATCGGGGGTTTTACTGGAGCGATGTCGGCGTGCTTGAGAGTCGGTGGGGCGTGGTCAACGAGGCAGTGTGAACATGTTGAATGGAAGTTGAACAATGGCATAGCCACCGCTCGGATAGATGGCCGATTTAGCACGTTTCTGGGATCAGCGCGGGAGCGTGCATGTCAACGATGAGAACAAATTGCAGAGAGTAGCAGAAAAGTCGTCCCAGTACAAACAGAGGAAGTTTGACCCAGATATTTGAGGGGCGCTTGCTCCGCCGATACGCGCGCGCTTAAGGACGAAGCCACGCCGACAGGAAAAAAGTTGATGTTGAGGAGATTTGATGTGCAAAAGATCAAGTGCGGAGGGTCCAAAAGAGAAAAAAAGAGAGCGGGATATTGAAACAAAGACAAAGTCTTTGGAAAGGACAACAAAAAAACATAAGTAGGTGGTCAAGACTCAAGCGGAGAGATTTCCGCCCACTGCTCACCTTCAACCCAGACCGTTGGGACCTCGTCGTGACGCCGTAGAATCTTTTTCCTGAGTGGTCTCGGACTCTATCCAACGACGTCCCAGCCGCCAATGGAAAGCGAGCCGCGAATCTGCGGACCGTGGTAACACGGGTGGCTAGAGCTTTAGGCGGACGTCCGGTGATAGTCCTCGCCTGTTGGTGGATGCGGGTGAGGTGGCTGGTAGAAGGAAATGCGCGTGATACAAGAATGGAAGAATAAATAAAAGCAAGAGCACGCACCAAAGCAAGAAGCTAATGGGGGTCCCTCAATCATCCTTCCCCTTCGCACTTCTCCACCCGGTGAGGGGTTCGACAGTAATCTTCGTTCTGGAGTACACAACAGCCCAGGTGGAGGCGCACCTTGGGCGTGGATGACGAATAGAATCTAAAAAAAGCCGCAGTCTGTACGTATTTGAGAACGGGATTCATCTCGAAGAGAGCGTACCTGGAACAGACGGAGGAGATGCTAGAGAGCAGCAAAGACTATTAATCTTAAAGAGAAGAGAAGGCCTGATGTAGGAAACAAAGAAAGAAAATGTGAGCCGACAATGAAATGATAAAGACACAAAGGCACTCACCGACTTACCCAGACGTCGTGGGCTCTTGCGGGGGATTCCCGAGTACGGAGTCGTGCACCGCGACTGCGAACGAGAAAACAGCAGCCCACGAAGCGCCGCTGCCCTACTCCGTGGTCTTGGAGTGCGTCCACCAGCGCTGGAGCCGCCGACGTAAAACTAGCCGCGTATTCGCGACTGCCTTAACAACGGCGGCTATGGATGTGATGGTGGAGTGCCGCGGCGCACTTGCGAAGATTCACGACCGTGGACAAGCGTATCATCGGCGGGAACGAGCAGGGGGCAATCGGGCATGCCTTGACTGGATACGATTGCGGGAGCCAGGTGTTAGGGGGAAAGAGATAAGGGTCAGTAATGCAAAGAGGAAAAAGGAAATACCTTTACTTGCAGACTCTCCAGCTCAGGGAATGTGGAGATCGAGGGTCGGAGTCGCTAAAAGAATGCATGAATGTGGTGCTGGAGGTCGACCGTAAGCGGAGGCTGAGGGACGGCGTGCCGAAGGTATGCTCAGCCATTTTGAGGAGCCGCCGCCGACGCAAAGTGAGCGACGAATTCGTGGCGCGATGACAAAGGCGGCTTGGGTGATGAGGGAGAGGGCCGGGGTACCATCGGGGACGTGGTGCCGTTCCGTGAAGTTTCGCGCGTTGCGACAATGGGCTGGCAGACACGGGCATGTGCGGGTGCGTCGCCCACTTGATTGTAGTGGCATACTCTATGTGAATGAACAGATTAAGAACATTGTAAGGAAAAAACGGACGCAGGGAAAGCAATGCAAAGAAAAGAGAAGGGAATAAGGAACAGAAGTATTGGAAGGAATGTGTACTCGGGGAAATATGAAGAAGATAAGAGGGTACGGACCAAAAGTCCAGTAAAGGAAAGAAGAAGAAAGAAGCATAGCGCGAGCACTTGCCTAGGTCCGCCAAGACCCAATACTCGTCAACCGGTGCGGTCCCAGCCCCTGGTTCCTTGGACGAGGAAATGAGACTGACCACTGGCTTAAGGTCGTAAGTTGAGGGGACAGTGGGGAACGAGATTAAAGTGTGTAGATACGTGAGAAGATGACTGCAGGATGCATGAGTGGGGATGCGGCAAGTATTTAAAAAGGCTGATGATGTAAGCAAGCACGGTAGGCGACGTCGATGGAATTGTAGAAGCGGGCGAGAGGACGCCGCCAACGACAGGCCAAGATGGGGCGACTTATCATGCATCATTTCCAATGGGACTGGGGCTCGCGCGATTTTCTTGATTAAGAAGATTTCGTTCGTTCTTTCCAGGAGAGGGATTCCGAGGGAAGATGCGAGCCCAGTTTCGATGACGTCCCGCGACCTTCGACAGGCGATGCTAGTACTTTCAATCGCCATTCACGAAGATGGGGTGGATGTCTAAAGAGTCGAGGAAGCACAGACGAAGGCGAGCTAACGAAGACAGCGGTGAGAAACCTACCTTGGTCCTCAATGAAGACATGCTGACCAGTAACGTGTGCAGTGAGCTCAACGCCGGACGGCGCATCAAGAAAAGCCAAGGGTGTAACACTGGACATCCAGGAGAGCCTCTAATTGAGGAGATCGGCCAATTGCGGGCCAAACGAGAGAGAAAGACTCTTGATTAGAATTCTAAATCTAAAATTACCTTGAAGAAAGGAAGGTCGCAGTAGTGAAGGAGGCGACGTTAATGCGCAGAAGTGTTACGGAACTTCAGTGTTGTCTACTGAAAAGTGAAGTACGCATTAGTTACGAGGAGGAAGGTCGTAGGTGGTAATGAGAAACACGAATCTTTGCGCTTTGAAACAGAAGTATCCTTCCTGCGTTAGGGTTAGACAGCGAAAAAAAAGCGAAAGAAGGGGTGAACCTATCAACAAGGGTAGGCCCGTCAGTGGTGTGAAAGAACGGTTACGAGCGGAGAAAATGTTACCTCTGTATGCGGACTCAAGTCTTAAATGGTGTTTTCCGGCGTTGAGGATGGGAACTCTCTGTAAGCTGCACCTGGGGAGAGTAGCGGAAGGGCCTGATAGACCAGTAGAGTGCCGAGTCAGCAGGTTCAAGCAACAACTATGGCACAAACGTACCGTCCTAAGAGCATCCTGGATGAGTGCAGCCTCTCCGTCATGAGGTTGCACGTTAGCTGACATTGCGTGTTTGCTCCTGAAAAAATACATCGGGTCTGTGGCAAGGACACAAACGAAAGCCGGCCATAGCGAAGTCTTCGATGTGTAAAGGAGGTGGCATTACGGCGCACGCGTCGGGGTTGTTACACAGGCGAGACCCTTGCTGTCGTCGAGATCGCTGGAGGTGGTGGTGAAAAATCGGTCATTTCAAATGGTCGGAATTCAACAAGCGAGGCACGAGCTCAAATTTTGTTGAAGCGTCTGCCTAGGGGAGACTAGGAAATAGCCTCAGATTGCCGAGGGTTTCGCTGCAGCACCTTCGGTGTTAATCGGTCTTTCAACCGATTTCCGATCACCCTTGGAATGGCGGGGTTGCCGTTGAATGGCAAACACTCTTTTATTTAGACCGGTTTTTTCTATCCGCCATCAATGAACAGTGAGCTTGTTCGGTTTGAACGCCGTTTTGATAATCGGTATTCATCCTCTCCCGGGATTGCCAGCTGAAAGTGCGTTAAACATGTGTTAATCCCGCGGTTGAGTATCATCTCCTCCTTGCTGTTGTCTGTTCTGGTTTAGACAGCTGTTTGGATAAACCATAGTTGAATCGATAAATGTGGCTACTACGAGTATGAATAATAATGTTGTGCCCTACCAGGCGTGATAATTAAACAAGCACCGATTAAACAGGATTATGTGTTGAGACGCAGATTGCTTAATCAAACTTCATATGGTTACTGCTCACCTCGCAAGTCAATCTTGGTCAGTTACTTGTTGTAGTACTTACTGTATATACTGGTGCCGTCTAAGCCCAACTCCACCGATGCCTTCTGAAATTCTGCACTCGTTCGGCAGAGCATGATGAGATCAACAATTTTCGAAACAGTTTCACATCACAATATCCTTCGAACCCCGCTGTGGTGTTGGTTGGCGCAGAGAGTCACTTCAGAGATTGAAAATAAAGGTTTGATACAGTTCAAACTGTCCCTCCGTGAGCGAGCGGCAAAAATTATAACACATTGAGTAGAACTCACTTTCAATTTCTTTGGAGTTTTCAGGTGCTTATTACCACCCCCGGTTGGGTTCAAGTGTTCTGAATGGAATTGATGGAATTTGAGGCCAATCTTATCGGGAAAGATCAATTCATCTTGAAGAGGAGTACCATGGTAAGGTTCCGTTCAACTCTGGGTCCCACCCAAATTTGTTGAAATTGGAACCGAGCCATGGGTTGCCGCAGGTCTAGTCAACACGAGTTCTTGAACTTCACGGAAGTTCGGGTTCACTGTCCCTA
>JARKIC010003344.1:0-25527 GCA_029378375.1 Mycena olivaceomarginata | reverse complement strand
TTCCCTGACGCATGTTCCCAACCTTCCATCAGAAAAAGCCACCCGTTCCTCATCGTTTCGGAAGGGTAGTATGTACGTCGACGTCGTTGCCAAGATGTTGGATCATGGATGCCGTTCCTCTCACTGCCTTCAGGAATTGATCCCTGGTGCTATTGTGGAATATCTCACGGAGCACCAGAATAAAAAGCGAGAGAACAAGCACTTACGTCCCATGCCGCGTTCATGGACCTAATAGGTTGATCCGGAAGGTGTGGATTTTTTTATGTCCTTACACCATTATATTTACCTCATAATTGTACCGCCAGCTGTTCTGTACCATAATGACTGTCTTGATTTTGATCTTCTGGGTTCCATCGGTACAACTATGGTGAAAATCAAATGATTAACAAGAGTTACTCTACCTTGAGCGCTGTAGAGCCGTATATAACCCTTCTCTGGACCTCATTCATCATCTCTTTCCTGACACATACTATGTTGCCAACCTTTCCATCCAACTCCTCTGGTCTTTCCAGAGAAAAAGCCACTCGTTCCTCACATCTTATATCCGAGAAGATTCACAGCACATTCTCGCACTTTCTCTGTCGCACTCCCACCCGTGGGTCCCCCAAAGCACTAAAATCATATTCTGAACTAAACCTGGATTTTACAGAGCCCACCAATCCAATGCTCACTGCCCTGTTCTCGGACTGCGACCTCAGCTCGGATAGTTTGACGGAGTCCTCAACTGGCGTCCCACAGCCAAAGGATCCTTCCCTGAATATTCCGATAGTCACCAAAACTGTTTCAGTGTTCAAGTGCTCCTCTTCAGCGCTTTTCTGGTATTCCTTATCATAGGACAGAGATGATCCATCAATATGTATGTGATCGTCTTGCACCGCGTGCTATGCATACTGTACGAAGTTGTAGGGACGCAACGACCCGAGGACCGTGACATGGCCGTTGCCTATTTTTTGAGCAACGGCATAAGCGTGAGCGTGACCGTTGCCAAGAGGCAACCAAGTGGCCCTTTTTTTTTAGATTTTTTACAATTTTTTCCAATGTCACGATTTTCTTGAGCAACGAACTTCATCGTGACTGTGACCCACCTGTAAAGAGAGGACCGGTGTTTATTGGTTTGGGACTTGTATCTGATTTTGGGCTCGAATTAATTTTTGTCCGAACTTTTGGCCTACCTAGATCCCGAAAATTTGTCCGAATTCCGAGTCTGCGTCTGAGTTGGACCTGGACCAAAATGTGTCCGAACTTTGCAAAAATTCCGAAACGGCGCCTGGGGACAGAAAAAAATCGAAAAAAATCTGACCAACCTCTATCCCACTACGCCGTCATCCTGTTTCCATCGAACCGTGTTTAGGCTCACTGCTGCCTTGCACGCCGGCCGTTTGGCAAGTGTGTTGTGATTGTGCAACATTGTGCAGAACAAAGCAAGGATCCAAACTCTACAAATGAGGAATTTCATTAGTGGCATAAAGATTGTATGTCTTAATGAAATCTGACCTTCGCCAAAGCGGTGCTTTGTCCGAACTTTTGCTCTGACTTCATCGCTGCCACCACCAGAATTGTCCAAATTCTAACCCAAGTTTGTGCCCCAAAATCTCAAAATTTGTCCGAACTTTTGATCCGACTTCCAAACCAATAAACACCGGTCCTGTAAAGAGGCAACGCAACGGAGCGGCCGTGACCGTGACCGTTGCTTCCCTACAACTTCGTACAGTATGGCTCACTCACTTGAGCACAGTTGCCGTACCGAGCTCTGTCATCCTCAATGGTGTTCATGTGGACTTATATCCCATCACCCTCTTGATGGTAGTCGACGGGGTCTGGACCGCTTATGACGTTCAAATAAAAGTGCTCATCCCATGGGCCAAGATGTCCACCAGGTTTTCCCCAGCGGAAAAGAGCTGGCTCTTGGATTACATCGGTGCAAACTATTTCATTACCCTCTGGACTGTGATTAAGAACCGCCATCTCGTCGTTTTACTGATGACTGCGGGACTCTGAAGCACTGCCATCGCCAGGATTGTCAGCTCTTCCTTGTTTCAGCTGCAAGACATTCCATATGACAATACAGCCAATTTCAACCTCACGAGAACTTTGAATTGATCATTATATGATCCCAGTATCCTCGTAGATAACAGTTATTTGAACTCATATCTCGGTCGTCAATTTCTGGGGCTTGCTTTGCCGCAATGGATGACCCCAGAACACATTGTGATGGAAGGCTCTAATCAGTCATCCTCAGGGGCAACCTCAGATACCTTGATAGCCACCACTTGGGGCTTTGCCGCCAACCTCAGCTGCACAACAGCTGTCATAAATGGCGGCAGTGTCATGGTGGATCCAGGCAAAAATCTTCCAGAGATAGTTCCCAATGGTAAACAGAAGAGAATCACCAGTCCCATAGGGCCACCACGTGGAGGGGATCCGGGGCAAGACCCTGGGCATCCAGCATTGTGGGAGTTTTTTGTGGATGTTACAGCAGCCGGGTGTCAAGTCAGATACCCACTCACACAGTCTCTGGACGTGCTCCTCCCAGAACGTGCATCTTCTAGCCATTATATCCTCCATTATTGTGTTCATTTCATTCATTTCGCCAGAAACATTCTACTTTGGACGACTCTACAACCACACCTGCCCCAACTCCACAACGTCCACCACAGTTGTCATCATGGCCTTTGTCCTTAATGATACAATTATGGGACATCCGCAGTGCAGTGCTCTCCCACCTACTTTCAGCATTTGGTTTTGGTTACAGTCCCACCGCCCTCGTCACTGGCCCTGGAGACTTTGGTCGTCCCTGGAACAACCAAAGAATTTATTGTCGATGGGTGGCAAGGCATGCTGCTTGGGATCAACTCCACGATCCAGACGTACTCCAGCCCCGCCATCAACACCGGCATCAACTTTAATCTGCAGTCCAATCTGTTCTTGGGCTGGGGGACTGCAACACTGGATTGGCAGACGTGTGATTGTGACCCATGGTCTTCTCGGCTGGGCATGGCCAAACTGTAACACCACGGACCTCATGAATCCCGAGGTCCTTGCCAATGCAACGATGAAATTGTTTACCAAGGTCTGGTTTGATCTCGCAGAACAGTTTTTTTTAATTTTTAAATCATCAATTTGCCCCTCGCTGCAAGCGGCACGTGGGCATATTTCTACACATACGGCGCTACATAGCTAGTAGGAGGGGAATATACAGTGTCTAACGAGTCCTCGAAAACATGTCCGGCCGCCGACATCGGCTAAGTCGGACGGCCGCGATTTAAAATAATCGCGCAGAACCCTGTAAGGTAAGGTAAGCGGGCGGAGGCATAGAGTAGTTGGGGTGGTAGGCCCCCTGAGGGTGGGCGCTGGTATGTAGGAATATGGGGGAGGGAATAAGTAAGTAAGTAGAGGGAACTAGAGCGGACGAGCGGTCGGGCGGATGCTTCTGTGCGGTGTGATAAGGACCGCGGTGTCGGTATCGAAAGATATGTGATTCGAATTCGACTACGTTCGTCCTCTAGAGGGGAAGATATAGTCGAATGATAGAGCAGAAGGTCGGTGCGCAAATCGGCCTTGTATGAGCGATAGGTGTGTGTGTGTGTGTGAACGGGGGGATCGTGGAGACTGTTCGTCTCCTGGGTGTGGACGTGTGTGGAGGACCTGTTGTTAGTGAAAACGGTAAAGAAGGTGTGAATGCCTAAACCTAGCTCCCCATACGAGAGTACTGGAACCCTAAATGTGTTGCCCTGCCTGCTTTCCTTCGTGCGCTCTTCCCCTTAGAACCAGCACTGGAGATGTGATGTGTGTCGCACAGACTATGACACCGACGTCGTTCGGTCGACGGCGAGACGGTTGGCCTCGTTGGCTATGGACGGCGATTTGTATGTGATGGCTTCTCTCCGGGCCTGTTTTCTACAGAGCGAGGCTCGCGAGAACGGTGATCCTAATCGAGGAAGCCTGGAATGGTGACACCGGGTCGGTGAGGAGGGACCCTGCTGATGGAGGTGTGAGAGGTGAGACGCCGATGAACGAGCGAATGCAAGATGTGTGGCCTGCCTCCAGCAGTGGGCGAGGAGGAGGGTGCACGAGAGGTATGAAGTCGGGGAAGGCTGGGAGTACCCCTTGGATTGAGCTGAGAACGGTACAGAAAGTGGAAAAACGCCCGAAAGCTACTTCTGCAGGCCGGAAGGTACTGACTACTCCTACTAAATGTGCTCCCTTTTATACCTCCTCGACGACTTCCCACGTTTCAGAGGTGCCATGCGGGTCGCAGGTGTTTCCAGGGGGCAGGGGACGTCATGAGGCGTTTCAGGGGTGCATATATGACAGGAGGATGGACGCCTCTGCTGAGGAGACCAATCGTCTTCTGGGTGCGCGCGAGCACGGTGAGGCCAAACGACCTCGGAATACGTCTGGGGCTCCAGGCACGATTGGTAATTGCGTCGGTGGGTGCTCGAGTGCTCAGGAAGGGGGAGAGACGGATGGTCTCGTCTCGGCTAGTCGATGCGTCATATGAAGTGGGGGACGGGCTGTGTCGGGATATCCTCTGCCTCGTCCGGTGTGGGAGAGCGTCCGAGAACGGAAACGAGGGAACGTCGTCCACGCTCCTGTTGGTGGGGCGAGCAGCGACGAGCGCAGCGCGCGGTAGAGCGCCGGTTCGTTGGATGCAGAAGGTCACGTCGTAGGCGTCAAGAACCCGTGAGTCGTGGTGTACGGGTCATATCCGTGTGACGGTGTGCAGGAGCGAGCCCAGAATGGCGGGGGAAGACGATGCGGATGTGGGGAGAACGGTGGTCTCGTTCGGAAGCTGCTTCCGGTAACGTAGAATCCCATTTAGGAAGATCCGTCGCGTACGTCCGAGCTCGTCCCGTTACTCGTGCAGATGGTTCGCAGGGGCCATGAGGCGGCGAGCGATGCGTAGCACGCTCGGAGACCTCACAGCGGGGCTACTTGCGAAGGGCGTGGCGAGGGGGAGCAGGGAGTGATGGGAACTAGTTTGGAGGGGAGGGGGGAGGTGGGTTGGCGTGGAGGTCCGCTTGGAGTGCCGCCCAATCCTCGAGGAAGCCGGGCGGGCCGACCATGTCGTTGAATGGGTCGGCAGTGCGCGAGTGGGTTGTGGGCATGCGGAGGTTCAGTGCAGCGAAGAACTCGCAGCGCGATAGGCGGTCGGGCTGGGGGTCTGGCATGGCGGGGAGGGTGCTGTGGACCAAGTGGAAGCCCCCAGTGCGGCTCAGATAGCGGAACAGGTGTGGCAGAAGCTTGGGGTCGCCCAGCAGCTTGTGGAGGACGTGTGCGTTGGGTCCAGCGGCGCTGTAGAGTGCCTGGCGGCGCGGAGGTGCTCGGGGCAGTGCAGGAGGTAGTGGGCCACCGACTCGTCGGCCTGGCGGCAGCAGGGGCAGATGGGCAAGTCGGCCTTGCGTATACGATGGAGGTGCTTGGCGAGTGGAACATGGCCGGTGCGGAGCTGGAGGAGAAGTACTGTGTAGCTCTGTGGGAGGGTGTTGGTGAGGTCGATGTACGAGCCTTTCAGTAGGCGGGGCGTCGTACTGGACGGTGCGGGTGTACCGTGCTGCTCATTTCCACACCTTCTTGTAGTCGGCCTTTCGAAACCGCATCTAGCGACTGTCGTACTGCGGAGCGACTCCACGGTAGGACACCGTGGAGGTCTGGGGGGATGTCCCGCTGGTTGGAAGAGTCCTGGTCCTGCGCCGCCCGCCGGGCTTCCTCGTCTACACGTTCGTTCCCCGTGATGCCGACATGCCCCAGTGCCCAGCGAATCGTGATTCGCGCTTCTGGATGCCGTTGCTGAAACTCCTGTGCCAATTTGTGCCAGATGTCCCAGATCCAATGTGAGGGGTTCGGGGTACGTGCACGCGTCACAAGAATCGCCAGCTGACTGTCCACTGCGATGGTGACTGGCCCCGAACCTCGGGGAGGTCCAGCAGTAGCACGAGCGCTAGGCAGCTGCCAATTCCTTCGCCCTCGAAGACTGTGTGTCGCTCGTTGCTCCCCAGGTGAAGGCGCAAGGCACTTCACTCAATGCCACCCTCGTAGAGCACTGCAGATGCACCGATCTGCTCGTCCTATCCCAGAACCATCAGTATATACACGGTAAACTGACAGCTGATACAGTAAGCCTTTTGCAAAATACCATGATACGCAGCGACACGGGCTTTTGTAAATAGCCATGGTAGCCATATATGGTAAATGTTGCCTAAAAAAATGCGCAAAACAAGGATTGAACCAGCGATCTCCAGATACTAAGATTAGCCAGCATCATTACCACTACACCAAGGAGGTTATAGATGTCTGGGTTGCTTACCCAGTTAGGTCAAGCCTAGGCTTGACCTAACTGGGACTGCTGATACTCAGACCTAGGGCAGGCAAGCTGCCCTAGGTCTTTGAAAATTGTTTTGCACAGTTTATTCAGTGTTTTGATGGGATAAAAAACCCTAACCAACCCTAACCAAGCTAACCAACCCAAACCCCTAACCAAAGAACTCCAATATACCTGGGAGACAAGGCAGCTAACCCCTAACTCTAACCTTCTAACCCTAACCCTAACCACCCTAACTCTAACCTGGCCCTATGCGGGCCCTACAGGGGTGGTGCAAGGCTTATTCTGCATTTTCCCACCTATATATGGGCTATGCAAACTCATGGGAGGTATAGCTATAGTAGTGTAGTGGTTAATACCTGGTGTTAATTATCACCGGTATGCAAAGGCTTTTGGTTCGAATCCCACTGGTGACTTTCCTTTTACCGTTCCTTTTTTGGGTCTCTGGTGGCTGTACGCTCACTACAGTAAACTTTTTGCAAACCCCGTGTCGCTGGGTAGCCGGTCTTTTGCAAAAGACTTACTTTATCTAGTGAAACTGATTCGTCACTTTTCTCGGCGTCCTTTGCATCATCCTTTGTTGGCGCTATCTCCACTTCCATCGTCGATGCCCACGTTGCGGCGACGCGGACAGCGCGGATCGTTTCCATTCTGGTCGGCTTGAGCTTGAAGTCGTGTATAAGGTCATATAGCGGGGTGGTGTGGGCGCGCATGGTGCGAGAGGCCTCCTCACGAACGGCGGTGTGTATGGGATTGGCTGGTGGACGTGTCACAAGCCGCAGCGCTGCCCCCGCACGTGCTTTGTCAATGAGGTATTGGATCGGCCAGAGGTGGGCGTAAGCGTCAAGGACGTCAGTGGGCGTCGAGCAGAGGGCCCCCGTGATGGCCAGCGCAGCGCGCCGCTGCACAGAGCACAGCTTCTTGACGATGCCGCGCTCTTTCCGCTCCGCTGGGAATAATCCCAGGATGTCCTGTTAACAGCTGGGGGGGGAGAGAAAAAGGTCAGCAGCATATAGCATTCGTGGGACGCAGACACTGAGGTAAAGGCGGTGCATGTCACATGCCCCGATGCCGCGGGAGGCGCGGGAGATGCGGGCTGTCTGGATGAGCCAGGCCTCGCCCTTGGCGAGAGCGGCCGCTTCTTGCTGGTGCCCTCGTAGTTCGCGGTCTAGGTGGACCCCGAGGAGCTTCACGTAGGGCGCGGCCCTGATGGTGTGTGGTCCTAGTCGCAGATCGAACCGGGGTTCAGGGACTGTTTTGTTAGGGAAAAAGGGGTGGGGGACGTGTTGCCCGCGAGAAGCCTGCGACTTGATACTTCGCCGGGCCAAAGGCCGCGTTGTGGGTGGTGCCCCATTCGTTGATGCCACCTGGCTGCTCCATCATGCGCTGGATTTTCCGGTGAGTTTGAGGAAAGGACGGTGCGACCGCGATGACTGTGTTGTCATCGACAAACACTACCCCCTGTTTGCCGCGCTCTGGGCGGGGGATCTACGCAAGGGCTGCGTTGTAGATGCCGTAGAGGAATCCAGAGTGGGGGTCACCCTGGTCGAGACCGCCAGCTATGGCGAACAGCTCCGAGATGAAGTCACCGAATGCCAGCCTGCCTGTGCGGCCCTCAAAGCGGCGGCGGAGCCAGTCGGTGTGTTGGACGGGGACACCGCGCATCCGTAGGTCGTGATAAAGGCGGTCGAGGTCCACGCTGGGGAATGCCCCTTTGACGTCCATGCAAAGCACGGTGGCAACGTTGCTGGCACGCCATGCGTCCTTCACCACTTTCACAACCTTGTGCAGTGCATCAGTGGTGGATCTCCCTGGCCTCGCACCAAACTGATTCCGCGGGAGGATGCCTGCTATCTCTGCCTCCGCGACGAGTTGTAGGTCCTTGGCTCTGTATAGCCAGCGTGGGAGGCCCTTCGTGAGGGCAATCGGCCGGTACGCTCCAGGGACATTGTAGTCCGGCTTCCCCGGTTTGCGCAGGACAGAGATGTGGAGCTCGGCCCACTCGTGGGGGAAATGGCCGAGTTCATCGAGGGATCGGAAGATGGGACCTACGAAGGGTATAAGGAGGTTAGTACATTCTCTAATGACACAGTTGGGTATGGATTCGGGGAACGTAGCCTTGTACGGCTGCATCTTGTCTGCAGCACGGCGCAGGAGATCGTCCGAGATCGGTTCTCAGGCCCATGCGGGGGGAGGGTAGGCCAGGTTGAGCGGGACGGAGGAGGTCGGCATGGGCGGGGGGAAAAATTCGGCACGTAGCCAGTCGCATTTCTCCTTGTTCGTTTCGGCCGTGGCCATGGGAAGGCGCTCAACACGCTGCACCAGCGGGGGAATGCGTGAAGCACCGCCATCCGATGGGATAGTGTTGAGAAACTTGTGGACATTCCATACTTGATTGCCCACAAGCCTCTCCTGCCACTCGAACCAGTGACGTGCCTTCCCCTGCGTGACCAGCCCTGCAGTACGCTTGTGCAGCATCGCGGGCCTCTGCATGTACGGTATGATCCAAGGCGAACCGCTGCGCATGCGCCTTGCGCTCGAGGCGGTGCCATTGTGCGCTTCAGGTCCCGCATTTCCCAGGTGAACCAGCGCTTTGCGTGCGGGAGGGTTTCGAGAATGGGACAACCTCCTTGGTGGTGCCCAAACAGCGTCCTCAACTGCGTGGATGGCCGCCATCGCGCTCTCGACTGTCTCGTACTTCTCTGGGCACTCCAGTGGTATGAGGGCCTCGAGTAGGCGGTCATGGAATTTGCCCCAGTCAGTCTTCTTGTACATCGGTGTCGGCGTGTGAGTGTTTACCGCGTGCTCGAGTTCCAGTACCTGTATGACAGGAAAGTGGTCAGTCTTGGGGGGCATACGTCCCGGGTCCATGGTACAGGTAATGTACGAGGAGAGAAGGGAATGGGAACAGAAAACATTGTCTGGGCGCGTGTGGTTCTTCGTGCGAATGCGCGGAGGGTGGGGGTGTCGCGTGGGAGCGCCATTGCCATGCTGTGTTGCGCCAGTAGGTCCAACAGGGGTTGTGCGAGATTGAGGTTGCTTGTGGTGAAGAGGTGTTGGTTGCACAGTTCCTCCCAGAGGGGGGTGGTGGCGATTAAAGTCACCGGCCCAGATGTAGTGTAGTATACCCATTGGGCACCACGTTGCCTCTGGGGAGCGCATGAACTCGCGCAGGGTGTCCAAGGAGGCGTTGTTGTCACAATTGTTGTAGATGTTGACGATCCGTATGGTGCCAAAAGCTTCGCCGAAGAAGTCGATGGCAGTGATATCAGGTGACGGGATGTGGACAGCTCTCCAGGAGGAGGCGGGGAGCCGGGGTGTTGACAAGTATCATTGAACATGACGCTCGGGGGGTCCCTGTTATGGAGGGGGGGGGGTAAACAGATACGAAGCCACACGTGGCTCTCGAGAGACCTCGAAAGTCACAACACGGCTCCTGTAGAAGGGCTAAGTCGAAATAGTTAGGGCTGAGATGGTTTAGCAGATCTATCTGGGCATCAAGAGACTTGTTGAGATTCTGGCCCCAGATGCGGAACTGGTGTCCCGCGTGTGAAACCCGCGGATGCTCAGACATTGCGGTCGTCCACCTGATCAGGGGTCTGGCGTAGTACCGGTGCTGGTGTCTCCTCGATGAGAAGCTCAATCTCATCCTCCTCGTCAATTGGGCGCAGGTCAGTAGAGGCCAGCGCCGCCTCCGCTCGCTCAACCACATCTCGCTCGGCCTGTTTTTCATTGACGGCGGCCACAATCCGCAAGTGTTCCTCCTCGCCAAGAGGCGTGGGTGGCCCCAACGGTTTACTCGTACTCTCTGCGATGTCGGCGTTCGTCAGCGGCGGGGACATCAGGGCTGCCCGAGCCGGGTTCATCCTCGAATCAATTGTCGGCGACGGGTGTGCCGCTCCTGTCCCCGCCGTCTGGCCTGATCGCGTGTCTGGCGGTTGCCGGGACACTAGGTGAGTGTCCAACGTTGTCTGGATGCCTCCCCAGAGTCCTGCTTCGCCACTCCTCAACCCCCCCCTCGTCCCCTGGGGCCCGCTCCTCCCCTCTCTGCCATGGTGTTGCAATGAGTGGCAGCTATGTCCGCCCGGGGCCCTGGGCCTCTCTGTGGAGCCGTGCTGCACAGTGGTGCCCCCCTGCTAGGCGTAAAACACCGCCCCCGTCTCCTCATGTGTCACCCATGAGTTGGGGTCGTCCTGGACCAGGAAGTACAGGTAGGGCCGCTTCTGGGTCGCGCTCCAGCGCACGCTGTAATTTATCTACGAAGAGGGGGCATGCTCGGTCAGCTGCGCCATGCCCCTTGTAAACATGTCGCGCAGCCTTGCAATTGGCACATGCGCGCTCGTCGTCGCTGACAGCACACGTTGAGGTGCGGTGCTCGTCACCGCACCGCGCGCAGAACTCGCGGTCCCCCGTGCAGGCGGCGGTGAATGTGACCTGTACCCTGGCACTTCAGACAGCATATGGGCTCAGACAGCAGCTTGTGCCCGTATACTTTGCTGCCCTCCATCCACATGCCCTCTCGGATAGCGCCGTTGGCCACGTGTGGGTCACTGAACCTGAGGACTGCGTGTGCGACGTGCTGCCCCGCTCTGCAACGTTGAGGGGTTTGATCCATCTTGCCTTGGTCACCGCGCCCCTGGGGAGGTTGTTGTCGTCGCAGATGACGTCGAGCACACCGTCCGTCGCTAGGTCAATGGAAACTGGGATGAAGCGCAACACGATGTTGCACAAACGCTCCTTGTAGACCGACGTACCCCCCATGCACGTGAGGAAGTCCCCCATGTTGGCCTTGAGCCAGCGTGCCGTCGCCTTGTCGTTCATATGGAGCAGGAAGCCCCCACCCCGTAGTAACTGCACCCCCATGAATTTTGCCCCTCCCGGGGCCGTGCCCCTGCTGGGCATCATCGTCATCGCACTTTTCGCTTTCTCCAGAAGGAGCTTCTCTGTCATCCCCTCCATCCATCTCTCCGTCCCGGAGGCCCTCTCGATCAGGACCTGCCGGGTGCGCGCTGCTGCTTTCGCAGCGCCGCAGCGCGTGCGGGAGGATGGGAAACAGCCGCTGTAGCGGCCGCATAGGTGCGCGGGCTTGCACGAGCCGAGCCCGGGGCGTCGCCACCTATCCTCGCCGGTGACGCCTCCACCGCCGCTGCCACCTGCAAGCCCCGCCGTCCTCAAATCATCTTCCAGCTGTGTTGTGATGGTGGCAATGTTGGCCGCCTGCTCCTGAACCGTGCGCGTGAGGACCTCGGCGGCATCCAGTGCACTAGACGCCACGCGATAGCCCTCGGTGTAATTGATGCCCACCAGTGTAGACGCTCGGGCTAGGCCGAGCACCTCCCCCAAATCAGCGGCTATGCTGTCCAGCATGGTATCGGCGCGTTTGAAACCTATGCAAATGGCCACGGCTCGCAGCGCGTCAGCGGCAACCACCGCGTTCGTCGGCAAGCTCACCGCAATTCGCAACAGTGCTAGAATGAGGAGGGTGTTAGTAGGGACGGGTGGGTGCGTACTTGCTGCTTCAGTGTCCGTGATATAACCCTTTGCATACAGGCTGTTTTTTACGTCGGTGGCCGTCCAGTCGGCCCAGTTGGTGTTGCTGGTCGTGAGATCTAGCAGTTCGGTCTTCGTCAATCCTAGGTATAGGTGCTGCGTGGCATTGGGCACTGAACGCATTGCTCTAGTTTGCGTCGTTTTAGTGGGGTCTGGCATAGCCGGTTTTTTGAGATTTTTTCCCGCGGCAGTGGCCGCGGATTTGGAACTCGTCGCAGACACGACGGACATTTTTATAGAAGGTAACTAGTAAAGCTTAGGACCACTACATGCCCGATTGCCCAAGCCTCGAAGAAATTTTCGAGGTGCCGATCAGGTGCACATGGTGGTTTGTTGCCAAGAGAGTTTTTTTTCGCAGAACGGTTGTTATTCATGTCAGGTCCATCACCAACGAGGCTGACTAGAAGAATACAAGGTTCTAGATCCCAGCTCGTGTTCAGGGTGAAAAGTATTCGAGTGGCTCAGGCCGCTCTGATTTTTCTAGTCATCGCACTTGTAGTTGGATATTCAATTCGACCACGGGCAGATCTTCCACTCGATCCATTCTTCTTGATTGCTCATGCATTCTTACTGCATGCCAGTTATGACAAAATATCCAAGACAATGAAGGACACACCCAATCATGAGCGGGGACCAAACAAGGGTTTGCATTGCGAGACTGGAATTTCCGCATCGAGAATCAGGAGCATTTCTTCATTACAAGCGAACGACAAAAAAGAGGCTTCATTGCCCGTAAGGTTTCTACATTCTGCTCCCTGGTTTTCCTCATTTTCCCTTAGGAATTGAAAGGCTTAAAAATGGAACAGGCTTGGTGTCTGCCCATCCTGCATCCAATGTTTAAGCTATCACTCACATTGATAATTGTCGGCACAATCCTCTCACTAGAGTTTACTCTTTGCCACAGCACATCGCACCAGGGATTTGGTAGCTTTCCAGGGCAGGACTGGTGGACCTATGTTGCGTCTGGCTATCTTTTCTTCCTGGGAATACTTCTGTTGTCGTACACCTTCAGTATCAGCACACTAGAGCCACTTCTCACCATGCACCAATCCTCTCAGCCCACCCGGAAATCCCTTAGATTACTCTCCTGCCCATCGTACCACGGTTTCCCTCGTCCTCCACTCCCTGAAATACCATTATGCTGTTGGATTTTTATGTGCAATCCTCACATTCACAATTCCATTCCTCAAAATCATTGTGTCGGGTTTAAACAACTTCAATTTCCACCCTGGTATAAACTTCCAAGTACCTATCACTCCTAAACACATTCAATCTGGGCCAATTTTCTGGATCTCAATCCGAAGTCCCCGATCTAAACACCCCAGCCCAGACCCTCGCGCTGTCCCAGATTGAACAATACCAGCTTCCAATGCCCACCTGGACTACCTCAATGGGCACAGTAGGCCAGTTTGATTTGCTGCAGCTCCCTCAAACTCCAAACAACACTCTCATTGTACCGCTCCCCGTAATCCATGCAGAATTGACGAATTGCTCTGCACTGGTTGGCACCGATCTCATTATTTCGCCATCACATGAATTGCAGCTCCCATCCCCAGCTATGACAAATGATTCCTTTGGTCGCAAAATCTGTGATTTTAACGATGGTGACAGGTCCGTATCTCTGTCTCTTCCACCGTCCCCAGGCTGGTTTGGGGAACTGAACACCCAAGCCTGTGGCGGATACGTGTTTGTTTACGGCAACACCGACTCTCAAAATGCAAGTAGAATCAATTTGGTAACGGCTGTTCAATGCCTGTCCTCCAGCCTCACCATGTAAGTTTACATTTCGGTTCTTGGTTTATGGCACATAGAGTGAGCTGCTCTGCTGTGCAGTGAGCTGCTTGCTGATCTGCTTGATTTATGTTGATCCTTGGCCTGGCACAGTGATTTGGACCCCAGATACCTCTTGGCTACTCCTTTGCCTTTTCTTCCACAACACCGATCACCTCAGGCTCTTTCCACTGGCCTGACCTAATTTGCAACCCGACAAAGAATTCACAGAGCCTGTCTGGAATGTTGAATTTATACGACTATGCATGTGGTACCACACTGCACCTTAAAAGTCCTAGCTGTGATTTCCTATCTCCCATGTATGATATCTTTCAAGACAAACCTGGCTGAAAACTTCGAAGACATTTGGCTGAGCATAGCAGCATGTGTGAGACTCTTCTTGAATAAAAGGAAGAATTGTTTTCTCCAAGTCGGTGCTGTGGAGGCTGTCACTGAGACTTCAAGTTGAACAGACTTTTGAGAAGCCAGTTCAACCAGTGAACTATTTCTATGTAGGTTTCCCTGCTTCTGAGATTTCGATGATTCCCTGCCGAAAATCAATTGTTCAATGTCACTTTTTGAAGTACAAGATTCGGAAAGCCCTCTGACCATACTGTTGAGATCATATGAGTTCAGATGGCTATACTTGCAAGATATGGCTAGTGTTTGACATTATATCTTCAGCATATACTACTAGCCTGGCCTCAGTCACTTCCATTATTATTGTACAATGGACCAATAGTTCCACTCTGGTTATATTTGGCTGCTCCAAGGCTCTTTATGTTCCAGAGTTGTGTTTCCTGGGTTTCAATGAGAAAGACGAAGCTGCCAGTACTTCTGTCTGCACTAAGTGATCTTGCCACCCCAAATTGTTCAACCTTGTTCAACTCCACTGTTTCCTGGTTGGTGTAACTTCCCACACCATAACACAATGGCACACTCATGGTGCCCAGGGTGAAGCAGATAATTGGTAGTCCAAGCAGTCCAAGACTTTTGTGAAGGAGTCAATTCCTTTCATGATTCATGTTTGAACTGCTAAGCCTATTATCCATGCTTTGTATCCACTGAATCTACATAAATTCATCCAACCCAAATCCAGAGCTCTAGATCTGGGCTTCAGTCGTAATTTCTGCTCATTTTGGGTTGAAAGGATACTTTATGGCATTTCTGGCTGCAAGCAGGCTTTATCGTTTAAGCTCAGTATCCAATAGGTCCTTTTGGTTGAGTCAGGGTCAGCTGTAATAATTAGGGATACTCAGTGGCCTTTCCAGAGGCACAGAGGACAGAACAACGACAGCCCTGGGCTAGAGCTAAGCTTCTTTCCTGTTCCATGAACTTCTTCACAAGACACTGTGGACCCTTCTTGTTTCTGAGAGGGCTGTCTGTTAAGTTGTCAAAGCTTGTGCATTGAAATCCCAGATCAGTGCAGCACCAAAAAACTTGAATTTCTGAACTGCGGTACATGTGGAACCCTCGGTCGACCAGACCCAGAAAAACAAAAGCCCAATGTTGTGTTTGTGATGTTTTGGATTAACTCCCTGTAGAGCCCATAGTAAGCAAACTATCAATTCCTTTCACAGTTACGACTCTCAAGACATATGGAAAAATTAACATTTGAATATATGAAACCTGACTTTGAACGTTTCAAGTGATTGGAATATTGACTCTGCCACTGTTGAGGTCTGTTCATACGTAATTCATGGGGTCCCACATCAGTTATCAGCGGCAGAAGACATAGCAGAGCACAGATCAGCGAGCAACTCACTGCACACCAGAGCAGCTCACTCTATGTTGCCATACCAGTCAGATTTACCGGGGGATGGTTTGATGATGTGTTGATCAGACCTGACAGGATTATACCACGTACAGTGTCAAAACCCACATACAAAAAATGCCCGGATGTGAAAAAAAAAATACATTTTGTGTCAGAACACAGAGCTCTTTGGGCTTGGTTTTTTTTCATGGAGTCCCTGCGAGGTGTAAAAGTAATGTAGTGCACTGAGACTTGGCATTGAACCGATTGTGGGTGAGCAAGAAATCAAAATGACGGCTAAAAAAATGGCTAAATCCTGTTATTGCCAGCCAAGAATTGTAAATTCTAAGGAAAGCAATGATTCATTCACATCTGTGATGATTTAGACGGTATTTGTTGGCATGTTCGGATGTTATTACAATGTTCCTGGCTATTCCAAGTCAGGCTAAGGGCCTGAAATAAGAGTGCCACCTCTTTGGTGCCGCATTTTCTAGGTGAATTGGATTCTTCAGTCTATCAGTCCATTTGGGGTTCTTTCCCACGGGAAGATTCCAGAGAGGTGCCCATGGGAGGCACCTAGAGGTGGTGAAAGTGTCTGCACTGGCCACAGAATGCAGAGGGACTGAGTGTAACACCATTTCTGATTGGGATTTTCGGATCTGGGTCAAACTGCCAAACTGGGCAAATAAGTGATGGCACCATGCAACACAGCGCCCTGGCCAAAAATCTTGAAAATATTTGTGCATAGGCTTCTGGGTCTATAGTGTACCCTGATGCAGTCCCAGGATGTAATTCGCATCCGTGGTTGTATCACACAGGGTAGACTTATTTTTTTTGGCTCCGGGTTTTGGCACTGTACCTCATAGCAATAAAAATCCCTTACATTTCTATGTTTTAGATTTCAAAAAGTGCCCTTGTGCACCCGCAATTCTGCCCATCAATTAGCATCAATGCCCCTATTCCCACTTGGGAAGTCTGCACTTTCATTTGGTACTCGACCTTCCATGCAGTTACCAACTCAGATCCAGCACGTGTCCAAAGGGCAACTGAATGTCTCTGCCACCTCTGGAATGTTCCAAATCTCTGCCCACACCAGAAGACAAATGATCTTGCTGCAACTGCACAAGGCCCCCAGTCGGTAAATATCCAAGCTGAGGAGATAAAAACAAGTCTATTGGGTGCCCAGGTGGCCGGAAACAAATTGACCTTGCTTTAAACATGGAAAACTTTTAAACGATTATGTTAACCATTCTTGCAAAACGATGCATAAATATTGAGACCCGTAGGTCTACCCACTCCGGAAAAGCGTGTCATCCTTGTGCAGGGGCCATGCTGATCCCATTTTTTTCTCCCAGGAGTCGGACGAAGTCGTAACAGTGTGAGCGACGTTTGAGACCAAACCGAAGTGAAAGTGTAAGCACGGTGACCAACCGTGACACATGATGGTAACAATTGATACTTGGACGGCATCACCCGTACCATGTCCCGTTTAAGTTTCTAGTTTCTTTAAGCGCCGATATGGCGAAGAGGTGGGTAATGGTACGTTTCTGGTCTCAATCCTCTGGATGCCGCGGGTTCGATTCCCGTGGCTGTCATTTTGGTAACCGCAGCTCGGCTGCCCCGCCCTTCGCGGTCTCGTACAGCGCCGCTAAAAATGGCCGTAAAATTGAGAAATTCTGTGTTCGGAATCCGAACACAGAATCGGCCAATTTTACGGCCAAAAATTTCCAAGTGAGTCTGTGTGCTACGGAAGGAAACGGTGAGCTTAGCTCAAAATGGCCGTAAAATTGAAAAAATTCTGTGTTCGGAATCCGAACACAGATTGGGCCAATATTACCGGCAACAGAGTTGAGGTGAAAGTGACAAGTCAGTACTAGTTTCCGAGTCTGACCACAGAAAGTGGGCTTGAAGCTGGTGTGGACAAAGTGAACTGACTGCTGAGAGAAAAGGAATGAACTACATAGTATTCTCAGAATGTAAAGTGAAGCACGCGAAACATTGTGCTGGAAGGAGTACTCTGTTGAAATTGAGTGAAAACAGTCCAAAAAGGGTTAGACCCCGGAAAATTCAAGCGCAGGAGCCACTTTCACTTCTCTGTATCGTTCCAATTTTTCGTATGACACCCCGAAGGGGTCAAAGAACGGTAGAAATCTCGGATACTGACCACAAGAATGATTGTACCTTGCGTGGCACACCTTTTTCACGGCACCGGTTCATGAGTAACCGGTTCGGTAATCGCCTAATATCTCCTTCAGGACTTTCCCTTACCATGTTGGGACATCTCCGAGTTACATAGGAGCGAAATGTGTTCACAAAGGTTGCTCAATCAGTGAGCCGAGAATCACTGGTAAAATATGATCAAACCAGAAAAAATACATGAACTCTTCCATCCGCTTTGAGCATGTGAGTCTGAGGTGATCGGCGTCGTGGAAGAAAAGGCGAAGGAAGTAGCCAAGAGGTATCTGGGGTCCAAATCACTGTGCCGGGCCAAGGATCGACAGAAATCAAGCGGATCAGTGAGCAGCTCACTGCACAGCAGAGCAGCTCACTCTACCATATCGGTTGGCTAAATTGATTGAGTGTCGAAACTTGAATGAAGATCCACTAAAATGTGACATTGGTCTATGACGAGATGCCGTGAAAATATTGGCCATTGATAGTTCTACGTCAGAAAACCCCACCAAAGTGAAGGGACTTTACGACTGGAGAGGGTGGGGCCGTGTCGAGCTCCCTCCCACAGACACCCTTCGAGGTAAACTCGAGTCTCTCGTTTGACGCCTTCATGCAAGTCATGACTTTGCAAACACATCCACTCCGTTGGTACGCCTTCCTCGATCCTGCCAAGTTGACGGCCGCAGTGCAGGCTATGTTCACCGTCTATTGGGCATCATACGCAGATCACAATATGCGGATTCCAATTAACTCGTCGGATGGTTATCTTGGCCAATCACCGGTGACAATAGCCCAGATTATTGGGAGCCAGACTCGTATAGTCCAAGCCACAGTGCCAACACGTCTACTCCAAGGACTATTCTCGCTCATTCTTATGTGCGGAGTCCTCACAGCTATAGCTGTGCCAAAGGCGAACCATGTCCTCAAGAAACCTCCCTATTCGATTGGTGCATCGATGAGTTTACTCGTCGATAGTACGCTGTTGGAGCTCGAAGAGCTCCGGTGGGTGGCCAACGACACCGGCATCGACAATTTGCTGGACAAGTACAAAGTTCAGCTTGGATGGGGAAATAATCCGTTCGGCGGGATTCGATTCGGGGTTGATGTGGTAGCGGAATGAAGATTATTGGCCACGCCACGTAATTCCGTAGTGAATACGGCCAGTAATGCTCTATCGCCATTCGAAATCATCAGAGCGTCGCTGCACCTGCTGGTATCTGTTTTCAGGTTTGAAGTTGTTCTAATCGGCAGCCAAAACAGATTTTTTTTGCCGTGGCATGACATGGCCTGAACCGAGCTCTCATAAAAGTTTGTTGCAGTAAGGGACACTCCCTCCTTCATCCTCATGAGTATTCCGTGCCGTGCACACGTCAATACCTGATGCATATGTTGAACATGAACTGTGGTGATGACCGCGGGAATGGAATGTTTGAACCTTTTCGATGTTTCCCCCGACAGTGTTCATGTCATGGATTCCAGAGGTTAGAACAGGCCAGTCGTATTCCCTAGTTGAAAAAAGTTTATGAGTTTTGAGATTCCAGAATCTATTGTCACACAGTTACAGTACAACTACTAGATACACGGACAGAAAAGAAACGAGGAAAATACAACGAGAAAATTATGCACTATAAGTAAGTCGACACGGCTATCTATTTGGAAGTAAAGTATACATCATGATTACTCGTTCCGGTTGGTGATTCGTGAAGCGTCGGTCAATGGGTACTTGGCGTCAGCGGCCGACGCGTCTGGAAGTCTGAGGGTGACACCGGCGAACCCTTGAAAATAGTTCAGCAAAAATTCGGAGAGACGATGAATCACACACCTCAACTGATTTGGAGACGCGTGCGTTTCTCCGGAGTACTAGTGGCAGCGATGTCCTAGGTTCAAATTGAACTCAAGTTCAGTAGCGAGGATGAAGATGCGCCTACCTTGCCCTTGTCTTTGGGGGATGCACGAGTCGACTGAAAAGGTCAAGATTCAACTCACAATCCTCGCGAAAAAAATCGCAAATGCCCATACGGTTCCGGAGGAGCCCACTAAAGACGTCCGAGTTTGGATAGCAATATTGAACAAATAATTATATGGGTGCACGAATTACTTCAACCCACGACTCGGAGAGTAGGAGCAGCGCTTGTGCTGCGGCCGCCGACGACTTCTGGTGCGGAATCCGTGGATGAAATCTCGTGAATGAATGTACCGGAATAGAAAAATGTCAACTCCGGCCCGGGTGCGGGTGTTGATTCGGCCGCTCTTGTAGTCTGAGCTCGAGCGGGCGCTGTCTCGACTCCTCCAGGAGCCCAAGCTCCACCTCGAGCGGGTTTGAATTCTCCCAGTTACACTAATATTGGCGGGCTCTCACCTGTTCCATCGACCCTAGGTCGCCCTTGAGCGTGCTGGGACTCCAGCTCCCGGACAGCCAACGTCCAGCAGCCCTTATGTGTAGGTAAACACAGTTAATCATCGTCGAAGGGTGGTGGCGTACATCGAGCTCGCCGACGCTTCTGTCCGGCGTCGCCTGGGAGTAGCGTCCTCGGGCCAGGACTCCCGAGCCGAGGGTGGGAGGTCAGGGGAAAGAGGATCGAAATGGCTAAAGACGGGACTGGGGACGGAGTTATCAGGGAAAGGGGACTGAAAAAGATTGAGTCGCCGCGCAAACAACATACGAGCAATATTTCCTACCACGGAGGGAGGAAGAATGTCAGTTTGGCGTCGAAGTGCCTCCTGAGACGTGTTCGAGTCGACATCGCCGTCAAATTCAAGGGCTTCAAGTTGGAGTATTCGAATGGAAATCAGAAATATACCAACTAGAATGGATATTCAATGTCCGAAGATAAATTCAACGAGACTATACATACCAGAATTGCTGAGATCTTCGCCTGTTCTTGAGCTTTGATTATAGTCGGTCTTTGAGTTTAGTGGTGCTTGAAAAAATGTATCAGTCGAGAGTGTGAAGTGACCGGGAAACATACTGGGCATCATAGGCCCGTGTGGCCGTCTTGAGGAGGGATTCGAAGGTAAGCCGAAGCCAATCTACCATCGCGTCGAGATTGTTGCTGAGAACCTCCCAATGAGGCTCCCATACGTACCCAATGTAATAGAGAAGCCCGTTTGCTACATTCTTGGCCCCACAGTTCAGAAGCTTGACGTTTATCTTGCACGCAATCTGCCGCAAGACCTCTGGAGACGGAACAGATTTTCTCAACCTTGAGGTTTCATCCGAGCGAGGCCCAGCATCAGAGTACCAGGTGGCTTGCACCTGCACAAATCCCGACGGCTTCCCGCGAAGTACGCCCATTCGGATAACAAGATGAAGAGTACAAAATTGAGGATTTCCGTCCCGGTCGAGGAGAGTTCTTCACACCGCACGACATCGAAATTTCTGTCCAATTCTCTGGCGAGAATGGTATGCGGGACCTTGAATATATTCACGCATCGCGGTGTCCACTGTGCTTATTTTTCCTCGTGTATCCATAAGAAGTGTTGAAATCGCGATTGAGGGTACGGCGGGTAGGGACACGGGCGGGCCGATGCGTCGGGGCGGAGGTCACTTGGAGAAGGAGAGAAAAAGAGCTTGAAGTGCCGCGGTCGATTCCTGCGCGCGAGAAACGAGTAAAGCGGGCGGGGCGAGTCCGAGGAAACGAGGAATGGATGATCATGGGAAACGGCGGGCGGTAGACTCCGGCGGGCAAGGTCGAGGCAAACAGAAACGGGCTAGGGGTCACGCCGGGCCTCACAGGCAGGACAAAGTCAAAGCGAAGAGCTTCGGTTGGCGAGCTCGAGACGGGGAGAAGGAAGACGAGCGAGGGGCAAAAACATGCGGCGGGCGGGACGGGTGGGTCAAAGGGAAGAATTCAAGAGAAGCGCGGTTGGTTGATTGTGGATCCCGCACAGCCACTGACGCGTTTACGTGGCTTCTTGATCAACTCACAGGCTGCCTTCGGCTGCAGTTCCGGCAATACCATATGTGGACGAGAATCCGAGTTCCTGTGTCACTCGTTGCGGGGAATCTGGTCTTCGCGGTAGAGGAACCGCTGTACATACAGCCGTTCTGGCGAACTGGTCGATCCCGCTTCCTTGCAGCTCTTCGATTCCGACACATCTGTCGACGATCTTCTACAAAGTTGACTTGATCTTCAAGCAACAGCTCGCCGTTCTTGTGTCGGATAAGACGCAATAAGACGCAGCGTAACCACTAAATATGAGTCTGGCTTCATGGCTCTGCAGGCAAGCCCACAGAACGTGTGGTTGCAGCGTTGGAGTCAATTGGAAGCGGACGATCTCAGGCTGTGATCGGAAACAAGACCCGCATGTGAAAACATACGTTGCCTCTGCTCTCAAGACCTCGTTCCGCTGCACTTCATCCAGGGCCATATCTTTCGGGAACGAACCAGGCCAGACGGCTCTGGCCTGGGGTAATCCCGCGTTTCTATGCCCGTGCGCAGCTGCATAGGGGCGGGAGAGTACGCGGGTTTGGGATTTCGGCCAGAGCATGATGGGCAGCTGCACGGCGGACGCTCGAATGGGAGATCTGGACACCGAGTGGTTATAGTCGCACCTCGACAATAGAGAGCTTGCGCAAAGCCGCACGCGGCTCTTCGGCGCGCAAACTCACCCATGCGGCTTTTATTTTTTTTCGCTGAGGGTGCTTTTTTGACATCCTCGTGATGCTCTGCAGCAAAACAACAACAGTGCCGCGTGCGGCTATCAAACCCGCATGCGGCTTTTGCGCAGCTCTCTAATACAACGCACACACTGGTGAGGGAAGGACGAGGGAAGGACGAGGGCGAGTGGATCACCTGGACTGGGTGAGTCGGGCAGCTATTGCAGGGAATGCACTCCTGGGTGCACGAATGTCTTACAAAGCGACCTAGGTGTTGGCCGGCTCCCTGATGAGACATTTTCCGAGGCGTCGGAAGTGTATGACGGAGCGATCCAAGCAGTTCGACCGTAACGTCAGAGGGAAGTCCAACGTTGAGGAGCACCTGCGCGGAATCTCTGAAACACCTACCTTGGGCCGGCATTTATATGCCCAGCAAGGCAATAAGAACTTGTCCATTATAACTTGCATCGTCTTGATACTAATGGGAATTCCAAAACGGGAATCGCGTGCAAAAAAAAAAAGTTATTCTCATTACTTCCAGAATCGGCGCCAGCTGTAAGACCTCTGGCCGCGCCTCCGGAGTTCTTCTTTTACAACATTCTTGATAGCAGCAATATGTCCGTCCATAACCCCGTTGACGGACCTCAGACCAAAAACGGTGGCCTCGCGAAGTGCTCCCACTGTGTCGTATCCTGCAGCGATAAGAATATTACGCAGGTCACGATTGATGGTGATCAAAGTCTTATCCAAGGACAGACCCGGATCCTTTAGCTCCCCGTACTCGGACGGTACAAGCAGCACATCAAGAATTGTGTGGACTGGCCCTCTCCACCGTTACCCCCGCTTGTGCCTGCCCCTTTCCGCCTTTTCCGCCGGTGCCGCCTTGAAGAAAAATGGTAGTCTGAGGTAGGTTGTCTACGGTGAGAATAGACTGCTTACCTTTGACATCGAGGTCGTGGTGCATGCGTATCAACCTGCATTCCTGTGGAATATAGCCCCCTTGACCAAGCCCACCATTGCCGCCTATCCTACCCTCTCCACCCTCTCCTCCACTGCCTCCTAAAATTCATAAATAAGTAATGTTGGGTTCGAGTAGACGCATCAGTACCCGTGTACTTGAGGGAGGCCCTTGGTGCCTCAGGAGTCAGATCTAGCATGTGGTGGGCTTGGTGCTGCCAGGGTTCGACTTCGAGTAGCTGGAGACTGCGTATTCGCGGCCTGCGGAACGACGCTTCGCTGTTGGTGGGTATACGTGGCACTGAAGCTACGGACAGGCCGCTGTCTCGGTAACCCAGCCGCTTCGGTGGTGGTCTTCGTGATTGCATGTTGGCGTTCTGTGGTGATCGAGGCACGAGGTAACCCCAGAACTCACACCGCTGGTTGCTCAATTTAGTGGGTATTTAAGTTAGCTATGATTTCCGCAAGTATCTTAAAACACATAATGTGACGAGAAAGTCGATTTTATTATTGGATTTAGGACTCGACAAAATCTAATCACTATCTAATCTATCAAAGTGGAAATAAGTGTCCACAAAATTTCAACTATCGCCGCACCTTTCGCCAGCCATGAAATGCAATATGAAAAATGAGGAATAAATGATCTTGAAACGAGTGCCAAAACTACAGGTATTCGGCCGGTCGATATGCTGTCGATACTTTAGCTTTTGAATTAAGTTTAGAGGAGGATTAATGAGAAATATGGATTCTCGTTTAAAGGTATACAATACTTGAGGTTTCGGACACCATTAAACCCATCTGCCGATGGTCTGCGGATGTGTTTAAAGGTGTCCGAAACCTGGAATTTTTTATTGAGTTTCAAACGCCTTTAAACAAGAATCCCTACTTTTCATTTCTTTGTCCTCTAAACTTAATTCAAAATCTGAAGTATCGACAGGCATATCGACCGGCCAGATACCTGTAGTTTTGGCACTCATTTCAAGATCATTTATTCCTCATCTTTTCTATCGCATTTCATGGCTGGCAAAAGGTGTGGTGATACTTGAAATTTTGTGGACACTTATTTCCACTTTGATAGATTAGATTAGTGAGTAGATTTTGTCGAGTCCTAAATCCAATATATAAAATCGAGCTTCTCGTCACATTATGTGTATTAAGATACTTGAGGAAATCATAGCTAACTTAAATACCTGCTAAATTGAAGAACCAGCGGTGTGACTATGGCGGTCAAAGTGCACTTTTATTCAGCCGCAAGATAAAGTGCTGATTTCGGACTTACCGCAAAAAGCTGAGTGATTCGATGCCTCCCCATGAGAAAGATAACAATAATCAAGGCGTTTAACTTGCGGGGAAATCATGGCATCCCGCAAGATATATATAGACCTCGCCCGCAAGATACAGACATGTCGCCCGCAAGATAATACAAGTTGCCTGCAATTTTTTTTTTTTGCACTCCGCGAAACATTATTCAGATAGTTCACCAGAGCAGAGCAAACATTGGTTTGAGTGTGCATAGATAGAGTAGTATAATTGACAGTTCAAGAACGAAGTACTTATAAATGAAGAAGTGTTTGTGGAGGTTAAGTCTAGGAGTGATCATGAGATGGAGTGGAAGAAAGGAAGAAGGGAGGACAACGTGCAGAATCAAGGCATAGTTGAAAGTCCAACCATCGAAAGTGCCCGGGTATTGATCACGGAGAATGGCTTGAATAGGTTCACCAGCATCGCAGATTGGCCACCGCGGTTACCACACGTCATTGAACATTGAGAGTGTTCAGTATTCACTTTCTAACATTATACCATACCCATGTGAGCAAGCAGATAGGTAGTTCAACATCTCCGAGATGGCCGGCGACCATGACCAAGTGTCAGGAAAAAGCAACATTTCACGATGATTCTAATATCCTGTGGTTTCATGCCTAGGCTTCGACACTGTTCTGCTATTTTGGCGAAACAAGTTCGGTATGAAAGAATGATGTCCAGACCACCAAACACCGTTTGCTTACCAGGTTTTCTGGTAAGCAATCAGTGAAGGTATCTACCATGTTCTCTAAATTCCTATCCTTAACCACAGGAGGTCACTGATTGAACTTTCTGTTTCTGCCAACAGTGCTTGGGCTGGCGGCCCTTTGTTGGCAGGGATGTCAAACCTGAGGACATATGGTGGTCAGAGTGCACTTTAAAATTTTCCACTATAATATCATGATTTCACACTATAAATGTACTTTTGTCCATAAAATTGCAAGATCCTCACAATTTTGAATGGCTCCCTCTCTTTTATCCACCACTCATCCAAAAACAAATGTTTGAAGCTGGCCAACATAACATTTTTATAGAGCGGCTCACCACAGAATGTTTGAGAGTGCTGGAAAGTTTTAGAGAGTTGGCCGAAAGATTTAGAGA
>JARKIC010003343.1:0-25585 GCA_029378375.1 Mycena olivaceomarginata | reverse complement strand
GAAAATTTCCACTTTGAGTGGTATCCGAGGGGCCTCTCAGCTAGGTTTTTTTTTTTGTAGAATACCTGTGAGGGCTAGAAGTGTTTGGTGCAAAAAAAACAGAGTCCATCCCACTGGTTTTCACGCACACAAAATTGAACATTGCCAAAAATGGCCAAATTTTGTCAGTTTTGTTCATAGTTGGTTTCAAACTGTTCCTCTGCCCATTTCTTCTGCTGGCGGTGTGTCCCCACGGTCGGCCCTAGGGTTGCGTGAGGGAGGCATCTCTGCGTGTGTGGTTAGTGCGTGGTGTGTTAGACATCACTGTGATCTCGCATCCCCGGCATTTTTCGGATCTAGGTCAAACTCGGAATTGCTGAATAAGTACAGGTGCCGTGCCATACAACAGCTTGATCAAAATCTTGCAAATATTTAGGGGTACACTTCAGGCTATATACTGTACCCTAGCCCACTCGGAACTTTGAAATTACCTCTCACGGCCATAAAATAGGGGTCAACTTTTTTTTTTGGATCCGGGTTTTGGCACTGTACATTGGGGGTGTAGAGGTCCGCGAATTTCACATCAGCATTCATGTACTATGTTGATTGATTGTACTCACTATGCTGGTGCAGTCCACGCACTTTTGATGAATTTCATTCTCTTTTGGTGTGACCATGTTTCGCATAGAATAATGGATGTTCCACCATCCCCGTTCACCATCTTTGAACTTACATTGGATGCTATGAGACAATGGCTGCTCACAGTGATCATTCATTGCAACACTTAAGTGGGTGAAACATATATTATATATTGAAAGAGATGGTGAAACAGGTATGATTTGCGGACATTGTTCATGTAAAGTAACATGGTTCATGATGGTATACTACCTAGGCATAATGATGGTGTTTGCGCTGTATGCTGCCCTGGGACAGTGCACAGTGCTTCCCTGCAGCCTTCTCCGACAGCTGGGGTGCATCCTCTTCCTCCTCCTCGGGCCGTCACCATTGTCGTAGTACACACCCTCACTGTCTTCGTCTTGATGGTCTGAGAAGGACTCAAGGCCATTTCGGTTTGAGTCGGACCCGCTTGCATCGTTGGAGTCCACACGCAGGGGACAAAAACGATGAGGGTGGGAAGGTCCGGTGGATGGAGAACAGCTGTGGGAGTCAGATTGAGGGTGTACAGCGGGATTGGGAGAGGGAGAAGGGGAAGGGGTTTGAGCTGGCGGCATCGGCAGCGGCACGGGCTGCATGATGGGCAGCGGCTTGACGTCCGCGGTATGTGGTGGGTTTTCTGACGCAGCTGTGGTAGTTCTTGTGATTGTCCCAACACTGCTTAGCAGTGTGGGCAACCCCTCACTGACCTGCAAAGCGAGTGGAAACACTTCCTTGATCTACTGAATAAGCAGAAGGATGTATGGAGAGATTATTGACACACCACATTGTACACCACTGCGATTTTATCAGGCTGCTGTGCTTTCCAGCTCAAGCACCAGTTGAGGTGTACAGAGGCCAGGGCAGTGTGAGTGAAATCCTGAAAGAATGTGAGCGACACAATGGCTGAGTGGGGACCATGCACCTGAAGAGTGTTCCACTTCACGTCGTCGTAACCGAGCTGGCCCTTGAGCTGCTTCATAGGGACCTTCGAAGCCCGTTTGGGGCGACCGTCAGACTCAGGTGTCGGGAACATGAATTGCACCGGTTGTGCAGAGGGCACAGAGGTCGCGCCAGCAGCAGGGGCAGACACCAGGTTGTTGTGTCAGTGAAACGGCGTAACATAAATGCGCGGCATCTAGGGCTAATTTTGCAATTTCCTAGGACCAGTATTTATACAACGGGAAGCAACTAGCACTTCTGTTGTTACTAGCATCCTAGCTAGTATGCAGACCACTTGTTAGGTGATATAAAGGAGAGTCAGGGCGAGCCCTAACTGCTGACTGTAACATGAGGCTACACTAGTGTGACGTGCTAGTGGCTAGCCGAGTGTACAAACAACCAGGGATTAAACCACTGCCTATACATTCATGAGACACGACCTAGGAGACTCTAGTAGTCCAGAGATGACTTGCGACGTAGCTAGTGAGGGTCTAGCAGATGGGTATCTACAATGGAGGTACAACTAGGGGCAACATCTTGAGCTAGGAAGCTCAGCGCGGAACCCGGTAGTACTATCTAATCTCTAGATAAGCGACTAGGCGGCGATAGGCGGAACAACCCGACTAGCAACCGGCTAGGGCTTTGACAAAGACATACCACGACATAAGAGATGAAGCAACACGAGGCTAGTGCCCGATCTGGGCAGCTAGGGCGAACAGAATAGCAAGCCGGCTATTGGAACGGAGCTAGGGACGATCGTACAGCCTGTACCAATGACCGGAGGGCTGATCAATGTTCTGACCAAGGATCTATGATCATTTGATGTTGGTTGCAACGCTGCATCGTCTAGATGTAATTGTCAGCACAGAGCAGATTCCGGGTTCTGAGGTGACGAGGGCGACTGAAGCACGAAGAGTTCCAATGAATAAGCCTGGAGTTTAGACTAGAATAGTGTAAAGTACAGGAGAATAACTACGGTTTATATACTAAAGTCCCTAGGGGTTTGTAAATTAAGGTACAGTGTCCAATGACAACGGACAAGATTAATGCGAAGTAAATGAAGGGGTATAGGAACGTAGAGGGGTGATCAGGAACCCGAAGGTCGGGAAACCGATCATAACCGTTTGGGATCCTAAAACGGTATCCAAGTTCGATTGATCAGATAGTTGATCTGATCAATGATCGGGTTGTTCGGGTTGTTCGGGTTCTGGAAGTAAAATGAAAAGACGGTTCATGACAGTAATAGACCAATGCTGTGACAGAGTAGAGATGACCTAGACCACCGGCTACGTCGCCGGTTGGTCTGGAAGTGGTGCTCGGCATAGACGGAGGGCTGAGGATCAAGTGATGTACCCATGGTTGAACACTAGCCGGTCAGCGAGGCTGACCTGGCATATAACAAACCAGTTCCAAAACCAAATGGCAGTCGTCTCATTGGCTGACTGTATTTCTCATCATCTAATATTGCTTATTGTATTATTCAGCTCACTTTTCACATGTAACTCGAACCTAGTAGTATAAAAGGGAGCACAGAACAGACCAGGGTCTAAGAACATTACGCCCCAGACTTTGGACAAAGCTGGTGCTGGTGCTCTCAGGCTGCTAGTGGAGGTTGACACTGAATTTCACTTGTAGTAGTCTTTATATTGGAATCAGTAGACTGTTGACTCTGGAACATCGAGTGATTAAGTTGAGGATTTCGTGTTGTTGGTCCTAGACCTCCACATATAAAACAAAGGTGTTCTCTTCCAGACCCAGCTGCAGTTTGCGCTAGTGACTTTGCCTTCACCCCGACAAGACGGAAGCTCTGTCGTAGTGTGTTGGATCACTTGCTAGGTGGATTGTGTGTTGACTTGAGCCCACTAAGAAGAAGACAGACTCGGTGCCCCCACCTCTAGTTTGGCTATAACTTGTCAGTTACTTCGCCTTCACCCCGATATAGATGGAAGCTCTGTCGTAGTGTGTTGGGTCGCTAGCTGGACGCTTGTAGTGAGCTAGTGCCGATAAAAGCAGAAAGGTTCCTGTTCTTGGTTAAGGAATAGGTCGGCGGTCAAGGAGAGTCTTGCCGCTTGAGACTTGGAGTCATTTGAAGTTAGCCTCAGTAGTCCTTAGGTTGCCTAAGGCAAGGATTTTCACAAACCTACAAACCTCTGCCCTGGTGTTCTTGAACTAGCGGTCCAGCCATCTTGTATCCACCCCATATAAACACACCCCCAGACCATCCCTAGGTTCCTAGCAGTGTTGTTGTTGGCGGTTGCATATTGCTAGTACATTGTAGAGTGTGTTGTTAGAAGCCTATAATCAACTTGTGTTTGTTCAAACCTGCTGGTCGCATACTACGGCCCGGACCCGAACTCACAAAGAGAAGCACTTGGATCTTTGGAGGTAGATTGGTTGTGGTTGGTTGTTTTGGGTGTTTGTTCGCAATACCTATCAATTAGCTATTCCTAGTCATATAAGAAGTGCACCGTTTCATCGGGATGCTAATTCGGCTGATAAAGAGGGTAAAGAGGCATAGGGCACAAGGATGAGAGCAATGTGCACCATTGAGCTCTTCAATGCTGGCAACATATAGCACATGGTCAGAGTTGGTGTCATGGTAACTGAGCGGGGCATGTGTCTGGAGGTGGCACTGGGTGTTCGTGGCGGTGGATTTGTTGCGAGACTGTCGTTTAGGGTTCTCCTTGGTAGAAGACTTAGAGTTTGTTGAGGGGGGGCATTATAGTGAGGAGACGAAGACGCACCCAGTAAGTACTTATGTGCTTGCGACTCAGCTAGTGGTGTGGAGTGCGATGGAGCCAATGGTGACCTGGTAAATAGACCAACTGCAAAGCACTTTGGGCTCCCAGTGTTCTGTCTTGACCAGAGGTCAGCTCGGGTGGTGGGTGTCTGTGCAAGAGGAATTTTTGGTGTCGAGAGGACAGAACAAATGAAGTGGAGCTGAGGTGATATCAGCATTTGTCATGGCCCCACTGGCTCCACTTCGCGGTCACCACCCAAACCGAAACACAATGCAGAGCACCAGTCAACATACTCTATGCATCTACCACTCTCTCCCTATCCAAAGTCATGCCCTATTGTCCCTGCTGCAAAAAGAACAGTTTTCACTACCTTTTAGTGTACCCAAATTCATCGAAAAACATAGTGAAAATTTATTTGCACTAGACTGCAGGCAATGTACATGAATTAGGTACCTGAAATTCGAAGTGCATGAAAATGATTCATGCCAAGTGTGCGTGAAAATTTCTGTTTAGGTGAATTTTGCGGATCTCTACATCCCCAGTGTATAAATATTGCTATGCCCTCTGTGATGGTAAGTCGATCCTCACTCCAGGTAATCAAGCACGTTGTCGGGACTAAGACGCTCGCCCTCAGTTCTGTGGATAGGACCCTCCTCGAAATGGTCAAGATCTTAAAAGGAACAACCAGAGGACGGATATCCGATTGCTCTGAACACTGTTTCTTAATCCCTTCGCGGTATATACCACTCAGAGAGATCAGATCCGATAGCTTAGTAAGAGGAGTCTTGAAGAGTCGTAGAGGCCGTAAGTCGTTAGTTGGGTCGTGTAGATCGTGTAAGTATTGCCTGTGCCTCTATCAGAACCGGTAAACGGGCTGGAAAGGCGGTAGGCTATTTGGTGGTTGTCAAGTGAAAAGTGTTATATTATGTCACAGTCACAATCAGACAGATACGCGATACAAGTACAAGATAAGGAATCAAACGAATCGGAGCTAATCATAAAAGTAAGAGAAAATTAGGAGACGACAGTCAGAGACTCCCTGACTCCTTACAGAGCCCCCCTAGATCCGATGCGGGTGAGGATCGAATTGCTCTGGCAAAACGACTTTGGCCACTGCTGCATGCTACCAATCCAACGGGAAGGCGTTATCCAAAATACGCCATCCCTTCTCGAAGTCCTCCTTGTTTGGGACGACGACAGGGGCATACTGACCTTTACCCCCGCTGCGTCGGTAGGCTTTCCATTCTGCTTTGGTTCTCCAGTCATAAACCTTCTCCGCTAGGATCCGGTTACTGAGGTACTCAAGAAGAGTGTATGCGCCACTTGAGAGGTACCCGCGAGCGTGCAAACTGTGCTGTTCCAGAAGCGCTTGCGAAGGCCACAACAATCATTCCTGGTCGGAGTTCTTCCCTTTCATATACCCGAGAAGGATCGCCACCTCAACATCGGTAACCTGGTCGCTTATGCAGAGCGTTGATTGGCCGTCAATCATCAGGCGGGCCGTCTTGCCTTTTCCAAACTCTGATACTTGCTCGCTGGGGCCTCGAACAAAACGGTAGGCCAGATCCGGAGCGAATAATTCGGCCACAAATTTACAGACTCCTCCCTTGGCAATAAAAGCGATAGAATTCGGCTTCTGCAGGAGCTGGTAGATCGTTCCCATGTAGGTTCCGAATTGCGCCGCATCGCTGGTTCCGCCCCACGTCATGACTTGGTCAACATATCCCAGATTGTAGACGGCCGGAAGTGTGTTCATTGCAAGAGTGGATGTCAAGTACCGGTTCCCGATCGGGATCTGATGGAAGTCCGAGATACGCCTGAGGGAATGAAGTGCGTATAAGTAAGACAAAGGGGTCGAGATGTAGAGGGAAGTATCGGAGTCCGAATGGAATACCGAACCCGTATACTGGAAGTGGAAGGGGCTTGGCTTCAGCTCGTGCGCTGCGCCTTTCTCTACGCCTAGTGCCCGATTTCGGAGAGAGACTTGGAGGAGGACGGAAGTCCAAGAGGAAGAGTATAGGGCGGAACTAAGTCGATATTCAAACTGAAGTTCAACTACGGACATGGCTCGTATTTATAGGAGAGTAAAGTATTAGCGGGGATATAATGTAAGTACCGGAGTTTCGGAGCTCCGAGTGGGTCCGTGATGGATTGAGTCATAATGAATCAAAGTAAATCAGTATGACTCGGAAATCATCGGAGGTCCGAGACTCCCGTGATGAAATGAGTCAAAACATAGCATAGGCATAGGTATGAGTCAAATGCACTACGAACCAATGGAAACAAGAGTATTGCGGAAAGGCTGTGCGTCGGAGATAGTCGGAGTCCGAAGGAGCCGAAAAAAGGGCTTGAAAGTCACGGTACGTGACAGTGGAGAGCTGGTGGTTCCTGAATTCCCCCACGTCACGTATCTTTGTGTAGAGTTCGAACGGCATGCCAAATCTCATGGCGTATTCCAGGACCACCTGAACATTATCCAGCTCGGAAGGGAAGAGAGCACATAGGGTTTTCAGCCGAGCTATTGTACACGGATCCTCAAAGACCAGGTAAGCCTTATCGAGCCCAATCAGCGTTCCAGGAGAGGGGGTCGTAAGCCGGCTTCTTCGGGTCGTACTCTATGACCGATGGAGCCCAAACAGCGAGATCGTCGAGGGCTTCCTTGAGAGTCCGATATCTTGGGGTCCAGACGTTCACGGAGTCCAAGGATGCTGCGAACGGAGGCTCATTCTGTTTGGCCTCGAGAGTTTCAATGGCCATCTCGTAGTCTTCGTTGCTGGAGACGCTGTCGCCGTCATCGGAGAGGTTCCTGATCTCTTCTCTGACCGCTAGCCCTTCATCACCCGAGCCCTCGGAACGAGCTGGGCTCATAGATCTGGTCTGGTGGTGCTTTCCCTTCTCCTCCCGCCTGAGGGGGCTAAGGGACCTGGAGGAGCGACGCCTCAGTCCAGCCACTGCTCGGGCCCAGTTCCCTCGAATATCAGGGTCCGCTGGGTCGCCTCTGCTAGACGTGGATGGGGAGCGGAGGGATCACCTAGGAGCGCTTGCTCAGGCCTCCCTGGAATGATTCCTTCCCTGGAGGCGTTCCTGCGGGTCTCGAGCGGCTCTCACTCCTTCCCCATGCTGAAGTGCTCGCTCCACCCGGGAGACTCAGAGCGGGTCCTCCATTGAAGGAATTGAAAGGCCGATCCAGACGAGGAGCGTAGAGGTTTTTAGCTTGCTCACGCACGACAGTATTGGATTCGTAGTGATGAGCTTGTTCCGACACTGTCTCCCCCACCTCCTCGAAGGCGAAGTCTGTAAGAGCGAACTTGTGCTCCAGCGGCTGACGTCCGTAGGCTGGTTCGTCCTTGTGTATCGGGTTGTTGCGGAAGAAAGTGCAAATCGTCTCTCTATCCCCTTCGCATATGAGTGCCTTGAACTGTTCCGCGTAAACACGGATGGTGCTCCAGTTGACCAGGGGTCGCACTCCGTACAGGTGTCGGTCTACGATACCGTATCTCATCGAAGGACGGAAGCGATCCTGGACCACTCCCATCTTCCCCGCTCGGAGGTTTTGCTCGATCCAGTCAGACCCCTCGAGGTCGTCCTTCCACCGAGCGAAGCTCGGGAGATCCTCCATCGAGATGTCTTCCCCATTCACAGCTTCCTTAAGGCGAGCCACTTCCTCGTAATACTCAGGACTGAAGCGGAGGAAACATTTATTCTTGCTCTCCTCTGCAGTCCACGTGTAATGGAATGGCACTCCGTGGTTAGCCCAATGCGGAAAATTAATCTCATGCTGATCCCTGGTCAGGTTAAAGACGGCTCCAGCTTTAGGGCGCTCATCCAGACGAAGTTGCTGAAGGTAGAGCTGGTCACCTGCAGTAAGCTTCGAGTCCTTCAGTTGTATGAGAGAAAGCATCCACGACAAGAATCCGAGGAGGCTCAGAAGCCCGCACCTTGCTTTATCCGCGGCTTCTTGAGCTTCCCCATCGTTAGAGAAAAGCACTCTGAGGGCGGCTGCATCAATTCCCTCCGGCATGTCTCCTACTCGATTAACCGGAGGCCCACAGCAGTAAAATTCGCTGGTCTCGACTAGGGTACGTGCAATCGATTGAAGGTGGTCCCCAAGGTACACCGCTTCCTGCACCCAGGCTGAATCCAAGTGACACCCGGCTAGACGTTCCACCGGGCTGATCTGGTGGTCTGAGTCGTAGGCATCGTAGAATTCGTCAGTAGTCAGGACGGGATCGCGGTGAAAGCAGAGCTCGAGTAGATCCAGAACGGGATCGGTCTCGTACGGGGAGTTACGCGGCTCGCCCTTGGGTATCCAGCCCAACCAGTGCTGCTTACAGTTGTACCATACAGCGTGGGTAGTGAAGTTGAGGTCGTCCAGCAACGCCTCAGAGATAGAGGCGCCCAGCAGGATAGGAGGAGCCTGGCTGTATTGGAGGATTTTTGGAGCCACGTCGATGGGGGGCGCTAGGAGGGAACAGAACTGGACTCCTTCCCTCTTGGACCAGATTGGGACCAGTAAGTTGCCTAGGCCGTCTTGCAGGTAAATAGATTCCATTGGAGAAAAAAGATATATTGGGTCTCGAAATAGCGGATATCCGTCTAGCTCGAGTTACCCACCTGACTGCTTCGCACAACCGAATATTCGAGTAGGCTAAGCAGCAGGCGTTCCGCACGATCGAAGATATGATATGAGGAGAGGAATGAGAGAGGAAGAGGGAGAGGAAGAGAGAGATGAGAATCCGCTTATCGGTGGATCTGTCACGCAGTGAAACGTATAGCAGTCGTCTTGGGTATTTCCGATAAAGCAGAGCTAAAAGGAAGTGAGCATATAGATCTGCGGAAGCAGAATACTTCCAAGGAAAGGTCAATACAATTACAGTGCCGTTTTCTTGGGCCGGCCGCCCGATCAGGGCTCAAGCCCGATCAGCCCCTCGTCACTTTCTGTACGCGCTCGAAAGCGCGTAACATCTCGGGCGCGTTGCGCAAATCCTTCTTGGTCTGCCAGGAATCATGTTGGGGACCGTAATTCTTCCAACGGACCAGCCACATGTTCTGCTTTCTTGATTTGTCGTAACGCTTGCCGACCACCTTCTCCACTTCATACTCTTCGGTGGCTGGGTTTTTACTGCGAGTGTCAGGTAACCGGAGTCTGGTCCTATCCGCATCTTCCGTCGGCTCCAAATACGGCTTTAAGTGATCATAGTTGAAAACCGGGAAGCCGGGGTATCGGTCCTCCAGTCGCACTCGGTAGGTCTTGGGGTTCAGTTTCTGTAAAACCTCGAAGGGACCAATCCATCTCTGCACCAGTTTCGCACCTTCTCCTTTCGATTCCAACCACTCCAGCGAGTGCGGGTTGATCAGCCCTTTCCATCCAACCTTGAACTCTGGGATCTCCCTTCTCCTGCGATTGAAATACTTGGCCTGTTCATCCTGTGCTCATGCAATGGCTAGCCTGGCGTTCTCTCTGTGCACTCGGAGGCTCTCCAGGTATGCGCTGGTTTCCTTGCGCACGCCCGGAGTCCCTTCCTTGGACCATTGCTTAGGGAGGAGGTAGTCCAAAGGGGCTTTTGGCTCGAACCCGTAAAGGAGTAGGAAGGGTGTGGTGCCGATGGAAGCGTGCATGTTTGAATTGTAAGAGAACTCCATCAACTTCAACCATTTAGCCCATTCTATTTGATCCCCTGCTACATATGCTCGGAGCAGCGTTTCCAGTTGATGGTTCACGTTCTCCGTTTGGCTGTCGTGCTGAGGATGGTGTGATGAGGACAAGGACATCTTCGTCTTTACTGCTGCCGACACCGCTTTCCAGAAATCTGACGTCCAACGGGGATCCCTGTCTGCTATGATGTTGTCAGGCAGGCCGAATCGGGAAGCTACGTGCTCGACAAACAAGTCCGCAAATCCTTGGGCGGACAGACCCGACGTCGTGGGTATAAATGAGGCGTGCTTGGTAAGTCTGTCGACCACCACGAGGATAGCGTTGAATTCACCCGACCAAGGTAGATTGACAATCAGATCGAGGGAGATTGACTCATAAGGGCGATGAGGAATTGGGTTAGGTATGAGGAAGCTGTAACGCGTTGATACGGTGCACTAGGGTGCGGCCGTGCAATCTAATGAAATCAACTAGAGAGTGAAGCGAGCTAGTCACTAATCACAATCCAACCAAAATCAAAACAAAACACTAATCCGATCCTAATGCTCGTGTGTGTGTGTTCGGGGAAGTAGGGTACGTATCACCCGTCAAGAGGGTGTGCAAAGGTTTTATAAGACTCTGTTTCAATAGTAAACTATGTGGTTTAAGCACGGTTATGCTGGGGGTAGCAGGGACTTCACACCAACAGGATATCAAGACTCAAGTAAACTTTAGACTGTTCAGAGCTTTCAGTTTCTTTGTGAGCGGCAGAACCTAGCACTACTAGCAGCTAGCCAAGAAGCAGAAGGTAGGGCAGACTATCAACAGACAGACGCTACTTCAATATCAACCAACGCTGCACGAATGGCGGCGGTATCAATGAAACGGGGGCGGTTACACAGAAGGTGGACGCTGGGCTAAGGCGCGGACAGTTACACTGAAGGCGGCGGTTTCACTTCTACGTGCACAAACTATTCTTTAGTCCTGGAGGCCTAAAGCGCTGCTACAGGAGACGAGAGGGTACAGTTTTCACAACAAGTATTTAGTCCTGGAGGCCTAAAGCGCTGCTACAGGAGACGAGTTGGTGCAGGTTGAGCGGGGCTCATATATCAATGAAGTTGGTAGTCTTTTCGACGTCCCGTATCTCTTAGTCTTTTCTGTGCGTCTGCAAATATATCTGATGTCTTGTCACAAATCTAGAGTCTACTATATTGCCCGTATATCTGGGTGGATAGTTTACTGGCTAATACAGAGTACACAGCTGGCTTTTATACATTTCAGAGAGAAGTAAAGGAGATAGACGGAATGAATAGGAACAATAAAGGGTGTGAGCCCGAGTAGTGAATGGCCAATGGTGTAGAAGGCATTCTCAACCATGGGTATTATGACCTGCTACCAGGGCTAGTCCACATGTATTTCTCTAGCATGCCATAAGACGTGCTTAGTTGTCTTGGTTTCCATCTTTCTGACTGAGCAAGTCAGTCCTTTTAGTCATTGCTGACTGGTCAAGTCAGTCTTAGTCAATTCCTATTCAACTTCTGTATCAGTCCTGTACTTCACAAGCCCAGTGGAACTCATAGTACATATCAAGCGGATTGACAAAATAGCGCGGCGCTATACTGGTGGACCAGTATAGTGACCAGTGAAAATATAGCGCGGCGCTATTCTGTAGTGCCAATCCTCATCAATCATATCAGTAAATCCTTGATGCGAGGCCCGCATCTTTGTAACGGTCAGATCTGCCCGAGTAACCACAGTGATGGTTAACTCAGTAACATGTCTTCATCCCAATCTAATCAGTTGGTCATATACACAAAATGGCGCGGCACTATATCTCTGCCGGCCCTAATGTGGTTGTCCCAATCCTGACTTCGTATATCTTGTTTTAATAGTCATCAGACTATTCAGAGGCCGTTGAGGCGGCAAGTCAATAATTCTGAGTAGTTCCCTGATGTTTCACCTCCAGCGCATAAGATAATGGCTTACTGCCACCATCTATAGCTCAGTGTAGAATATCATAGTCAGGACGTAACAGCCTTTTGGGCTGCCTTGTCAAGTCTACTCAATCCTTCATAGTTGATTTGTTACACTGACTTTCGGCCATCAATAGTGTAGCCTACCACCCCAGGGAGGGTGTACACTCATAATCTAATGCCTCACTTCTGCCTGCTAATAGGTTCAAAATGAAATAAAAACTGGTGTTTTCATGCATGTTTCGGTACACGCCCTATCAGCGTGAAGTTCCGGGTCTTGATTTTCTGGCATACATCGCACGAGTTGAAATTCATCCAGGTCCTTCTTCATTCGACGCCAGTAGAACTTAGAGGATAACTTGTTCCACAGGCGTTCCAGGCTAGCGTGAGCAGAGCCTAGAGGCGTTCTGTGTGCTTCCTCCTTGACCAAGCCTCTCTTGGCGTTTGGGATGCAGAGGCGCGGTTCATAGTCTGTGTCCCTGAAGAACAATAAGCCCTCGTCGTTCCTGAAGAATCGTTGACCTGGACTCCATAAACCACTGGCGACTTGCGGGTCCGCCCATGTCTTTCCGAACTCCGCGTCCTTCTCGTACGCTTCCACCCATTCCTTCCGGAAATTCTCCTCCATCCCAATGTGAATGTTCGGCGGCGGGTTCACGGCACCCCAGTACTCGGTGGTGGGTTCTAAGGTGTCTATTGCGTCTCCCACGTCCTCCTCGGGTACAGGGTCTACAGCTGGGAGTGAGTCGGCGGCTGCAGGCTCAACTGAAATCCTTGGGTTGAGGGCTGTGTCTACTGTCCCCCCCCCAGCGCCGACTTGCGCATCGTCCGGCACTGTTCCGCTGTCTTTTGGAAGCCCTCTTGTCTTTTCAGCTTCTCGCTTTGCTCCCAATTTGCTTCTCGTGACGGCGAACCCGCTCCTTCTTCCTTCCAGTCCGTCATCCAGAGTGAAAGCAGCAAATGTTGCTTTCAGGGCGGGCTCCCTGTCGTGCCAACCTTCCTGCGCTTCTGATAAATCATCCACCATCGAGATCGATTTTCCTTCCTCTCTCAGTGGTGAAATTTGGGCAGGTGGCGCTCTTGGGAGTCGAGACAACGGGTCGACGTTAGAATGAACCCGTCCAGGTCGGTGTATTATCTCCAGACCCGGCGCATACACGGAGAAAATTGCCCCCCAGGCAGCCAAGCGCCGGTTTGAGTTCTCGTATGTCCTGGCCCACTGCAAAGCGGAGTGGTCCGTCACTAGCAGCACTTGCTCCCCTTCGATGAAGGGCTGAAATTTCACGAGACCTTCCTTGGCTGCCAGGGCTTCCCTTTCGGTCGTGGAGTAACAAAGTTCTGCGCCTTTGAAAGAGCGGGACCAATATTCTATGACTCTTTCAATGAAGACCGTTGTTTCATCCAGGGATGGACCCCATTCCATCGCTCCTTTCGAATCATCCGTTTTAGTGGACAACTTCGTGGTGAGGTTTGGGGGGGGAAGGCCGGCGTTGAAGGCTTTCAAGAGTTTCTCGTACGCTTTCATGCCCTTGAGGTCTCCCGCTAGTATCGGCTGAATCTGTTGCAGCGCGACCCCCGCTGCCTCGTCAGAGGCGTCGGAATACAGTCGGTACGGCAACCCTTCGATGGGGTGACCCAACAATGGTGCGTTCTGCAAAGCTACCTTAGCTGCGCGAAATGCGTTGATAAGCCAGTAATTGGGCCATAGTTAGATACACGTAATTTTGCGTGTTTCTGATCGTGCTCATTGCTGAAACTGTTGTTTCTATGCAACAGTACTGGTTCCTGGTAGCTGTTGGGCGAACCACAGAGAAACGGGTGGACGTTCTAAGGAATTAGAACGTCCATTGGCTAGTCTCGCCCTGAAAACTGTAAGGGAAACGTGCAGCCAGATAATAAGTCAAGGGACTTCTTTTGACTTGTTTCCAACATTCACTTAAACAACGGAAACGGGTCAAAGGAACGGGAGTTGGCAATGTGTTGTGTTGTGTTGAGACGCTAGGGGAGACGCGTTCGGTCACAAGTGTTTCGGTTGCCAGAGTTGCCGGTTTCCATCGGATGCGGATACACCGAAACAGGTGGTCGGCTATTCTGTGGATCCGGATCACAACTCTAAAGGCGTTCTAAGGTTCTTTCTCAAGAACCCTTTCTGGGAAACCCTAGAGAAACGGGTATCTACCGAGACCTACAAAGGAGTACTATCAAGTTCCGTACTTGGAACCAAGGGGAAACTTGAGTTGAAGCAGAAACAGGTCGAACGAGATGCAGTGCCGATCTATCGGTGATCGACGCACCCTCTGAATAATACAGGGGTGCTGCTGACGGGTTCCTGCCTCGTAATTGGCAAGGGAACATGGCGTGCTCACAGTTGGGAACCAATGGGAGGCGACGCTCGGAAGAACAACCGACGGAAACGCGGTTAAAGAGACGGATAAACGGACTTTTGACTCATTGGGATTGTGTTTTGGGCTTTGTAACAGTGTCTTGGCGGTTGTATAAGTATCCGAGGGTGTTTCTACGATGGACACAGCATCTTCCCCCGAACTAGTAGGCTATACGCTTGCGCATTGGGTTGATCTGGGATCCTCGGCGAACGCACTCTTATAGAGTAGCACTATTAGTCGAAATCTTAATTGTTTCTGAATCATATATTATTCTGGAAACGCACTTGGGCTTTGCCTGGAAACTGTCTGAACTCTGAGAATCTGTTGGATCTGGGACTCTGTTGAAAGAAAACGTTATTGTTGTTGTTTGTGGAGCGGGTTTCAGAAAGTACCGTCAAGGGAAAACTTTGGAAACGTGACTGCTGGCGTTGCTCAGAAAGTACCTCTTTAGGGAAAGCTCTGTGAACGTTCTTGGCCTATAAACTAGGGGCCTTACTTGAGTCTACGGGACTACTTTAAACTTGTTTCTCTGTCGCTTGGACACACACACACACACACACTGCGAAGCTATAAATCTATCTTGTTTGGAAACAACGTTTCCACTGTGTCTAGAAACACGTTCTACACAGTTTGCTCTATTATCTCTTTGAGATACGAAACCTCTCCCTACAACCTTTACAAGGCCCTGTACTAGGGGCTGTAACTCGTCGGGATCTTTGGAAACGTGCATATATTGCCGTTTGATTTGTTTGTTGGTTGTTGGAACAGTCTCTGGACTGTTTCTGTGCCGCTCTCGAGTCAAGTGGGGTTATTTGTGTGTTTCTTATATAGGTTCTGAGCACATCAATCAGCGTATTCCTGGTCGGCCCCCCACTCCCATTTGCTTCCTTTACGGAGCAATTGGAATAGTGGCGCGCAGATATTGGCGTAGAAAGGGATGAAGTTCGAGAAGTATACCACCATCCCAAGAAATGCTTGCAGCTGTGAAAGCTTCCGTGGCCTCTCCAGCTCTAGGATCGCTTTCACCTTTTCGAGATGAGTGGATAGTCCTAGTCTTGACACTTTATGTCCCAGTAAGAGTATCAATGAGTAGAACAGGTGGCATTTTGTCGGTGACAACGTAATTCCTGACGCTTCGACAGCTCCCAAGACCTTGTCCAAGTGTTCAATATGTTCCCTCGTACGAGCGAGAGTAAACAACTATGTTGTCTATATACACGAGGCAAAAGATCCAAGGTAAGGGGCCAGTACACCCTGCATAATTCTCTGGAAAATTGAGGGCCCGTTTCTCAGGCCGAAGGGCATCCGTTTGAATTGTGCCAAACCCCGATGGGTCCTGAACAGTCTTTTCCACGTCTTCTGGAGCGATTTCCAGTTGGTTGAAGCCAGATAGAGCATTGAGCGATGAAAGGACTTGTGATCCCGAGAGAGATTGCAGGATTTCCGATTGTCGAGGTATGGGAAACTCGTCCCCGATCATCACCGCATTCAGTTTGCGATAGTCCACACAGAATCGGGGCTTATAGATGGCTCGATCACGCCCCTGCTCGAACCATTTATCCAACTGCTCTTCAATTACCCGCTTCTTCTGCGGAGAGCTGGAATACATAGGCACCGCTATAGGATTCACTCCTTCTTTGACCCGGATCGGTGCTTTGGCATTCAGTTTCCCCAGTCTACCGTCGAAGCCGAATGCTTTAACTCGGTGTTTGAGCATCTCCCAGGCTTTCTCCTTCAGCTCTTCCGCCAACGAACCGATATCCAGGAGATCTCCCATCTTCTCGGAGGGGTAAATTGTGTCGTCGGGCATGGCAGCGGTCTTCGGTCCATAGTCTTTCCGCCTCAATCTCGTCTACGTCGTTGACTCCGTCTGCATTCGCTAGTGGAATAGTACCCGTAGCATCCGGAATGTTTCCTTCTCTGTCTCGCACATGCACTCCGGTACTGGCATTCACCTCGTCTGGGGGCACTCCGGTCCCAAAATCGGTCCGAATCCTCGATGCTAGCAGCTCATCCTGCTCATGTCGCGCTTCTCGCTTCCCCTCTGTCGCGTCGGTCTTCGTGTTCACCAATTTGGTCAGTACTCGGGCTTGGGCGTGCATGAGGTCCAAGTCGGCTTCCGACCCGGGAGAGTCGAAGTATTCCTGGGGATCCTTTAGAGTACCCAAGATTTCGCCTTTGCGGATCATTCGAGGTCGAGTGCTCATATTACTGACTGGGATCACTGGTCTCCTGGAGGAAATAAGCGTGTTGGGGACAGTAAAGAAGGAGTCTTCCGCGTTGGCCAACAGATTTCTTTCTACCAACCATTCTTTGTCTTGACTGAAGTTTCCCTCCACGGTTACCATCTTGCATTCATGGGCTTGTACACGGTAATCTTGTGCGGCGCGCACCATTTTCGCCTCCAGTCCTGTTCGCAGAGCCTTGCGACACCGCCTAGCTTTCGCTCTTTGATGCTCTTTCCCTTTTGCCATTGAACAGGCATGCATTGTCAAGCGGGTAGCCAGGTGGTGCACTTCTGCTCGACCCTTGTAGGACTCCACACCTGCGGCTTCCACTTCATACGGTAAGCTCCTCCACACGATTTTGGATCCGCTGAAATGCTTGCTCGGTGTCTACAACAGCAGTACTAGTTTAATCAAGACCAAACGAGCAGAATGCGAGTTGCTTGATTAAGGCAAAAACACAACTACTAACCAAATCCTAAACTACTTTCCCCTTGAATGGTTTAGACTGTGCCGCCGAGTACGGGTCTTTTGAACGCTTTAAGAAGGTTCAAGGAGCACAGATAATCCAACAGAGGTTGCGAGGAACAAGCCTGTTTTAAGAGGTCTAGTCCGAAGTGCAAGGTTTGATTTAGAGTATTAGACCTCTTTGAGCAATGCCAAACGAGTGCCTAAGCCAACAAATCACGTGTATAAGCTTTAGAAGCGTGAGCCAACAATCCAATCTTAACAAGGTGCCGTGTTCTCCAAATCCCAAATAATAAGCCTTCCAAGGCTACTGTAGTGCGGTGCCGTGTTCTCAATCCTAATAAGCTCTCTCTAGCTTCTTAACCGTTCCCAATCCCAAGATCCCGATCCAACAATTGATATTGAGTTACTCGTGCAGACGAAACAAAACTTCTTAACAAAGTCAGTCCTGGGTGACAAGTCCCGAATCTCCGTCGTTTATCAAGCAATACCCGGTAAAGGCTAATGCTCTTAGTGACAGAAAGTTCAGTGCCTATCCATGCCAAAACCTCCTCCTTATATACTGTACAATTACGCTTACAATACGATGATTAGTCTACTGGCTGGTATATGAGTAAGGTGTCCGTAGTTAATCATGTGTGGGTAAATATATAGGATCCTCGTGTGTCGACCCCTTAATGCTAGAGTGTGTCCAGTGTGACTGCTCCTTGTCCGATTGTGTAGACAGTCCCATCTTCTATCCTCTTGTCCCCCGTTCAGGACCTTCAGTTTTAGGTAGACGTAGGTACTGGCTTTGAGCCAGTACCTTAATCAGCCCAAAACCGCCAAGTGGTTGTGGAGATATGCGAGTTACCGTCCTGACCTGGTTCAAGTAACCAAATCAGGATGGCAACAATGATCAGATAGTTGATAAGCGAAGTTCAACCACAGCCGGGGTAACCGGTTACTGTTAAACCCGAATCACCTGACCCGTCGCGCAAGGCTCCCTCTGTAAATTAAGCACAACAAAGCACTTGAACGCTTAATCAAGACCCCACAGTGGTGCCCCAGATCATCAGAGAGGATGATTAATATCGCCCATGTTGTTTGTGGGCCCCGCGATGCCTTGATTAAGCAGCGATGCTTAATCTTGGCAATTAAACCCTTAATCATGGATGTCAACCAGTATGAACTTTCCAGTTGATGCATCCCAGGCGGACTTGATTAAGGTCATGCAGGATAAAGCCCTGATTAGCCATATAGGACTTATGCTAATCCTTTGGAGCAGTGCGCTACGTGATTAAGGTGGAAATCGGCAAATTCCTTGCTATTTCACCCATGGTCCGTTTCACGGCTTATCACCGCTCTCCACATTTCTGACGACGCCTAATTCGTAGTTGACCTGGAAGTCCTCTCCTAGCAGGATCGGGACACTCATTCCCCGTACCACGTACGCCTCTGCCTCTAGCCTTAGCAGTTCTCCGGTCGTGGTGCGCATGAGGATCCGCAGCCTCGTATAGCCTCTGACGGTGGTACCTTTATCTGTGAGTTGAGCCAGACTCATACGATGCCCTTGCCTATCGGCGGCGGGTTTATGAGGGCGGCGTGCGTCTCTTCCGATATCAGTGTGATGTCCGCGCAAGAGTCTAGTCTGAGATCGACTAGGGCGTCCTCCAGGGATCCGATCCACCCTTTTACTGACAGCACCGACACTCCTATAGCGGAGTCACCCGGCTTCGGATTTTGGCGTGGCCAAAGGTCAATCGGGTCCATCTCCGTTGGTGGGGGCGCAAATTCCGCCCTCGTTACTGAATCCGCTTCTCTCTGGAAATCTTCTCTCCTCTCTCCCTCGTTCGCACCATCTGCTCCTGGGTGTTCATCGTCCTCCACGTCTTCTATGAGAGCCGCCTTCGCTTTAGGCATTCTCGCCTCCATAGCCCAATATTCATCCTCAATTTCCTCAATCTGAACGCGCATAGTATGCCGTCGCCTCTCTCGAGCCTCTCCTGCTCCATTTCCCTCCGGTAGAATGTCCGTTGCGATATAACCTAAACCGTCTTGTTCTCCCCGAGTTGTGGACTTATGTTCCGTCTTTCCGTGAGATCAGGCTCTCGACGAATTCTGGAACGGCCGAGTTCAAAAAGAATCGTCCGTTATACGGCCATCCATGAGAACTAAATAGGCACTGTGATAAAGCAGCTCCGCCTCGTCGCTAGCCGAGCTCGAGTTTATCAGGAGGACTCCACGCCTCTGTTTCTCGAGGTATACATTCCAATCCGGGCATTCTTTGTCCCAATGTTTAGCGCTTCTGCAGACCTCGCACGGAGAAGGAGGATCCCGCCCATCTTGGTCGTTACATGGTCGTTCTTCTTGAAGGGATATCCTCCCTTTGGAGGTGGCCTCTGTTGTTTCGCAAGGGCCTGGTAGACTCCCCTCATCGTCGGCTCTTCCTCGGGATGCAGCCCAGACGGATCAACTCCCGACTCATGTTCCATATTTCTCTCACCCTCCTCCACATCATCTGCGTCCGTCCCGACTTCGGTGATATTAACGCGGTGCTCGCGTCGAGGGAAGGAGGTGGTAGATTGCGAGTTCTGCGAGAAGCCTAGGCGCTTGAGGGTAGAAGAGAGGTTCCCCGTAGTGAGTACGTCTGCTTGTCGCCGAGCCACCACGTCTACTAGTTCCTCTTTGTGCTCGTTAATGCGCTCGTAAAGCTCTTCGACGGATCGTATGTTCTCCACTATGAGTATCGAGCTCCAAGCTATCGGGGCCGTGCGCATGATCTGGTGAACCTCGTCGGGACCTCCGTCCGTCGGTGATGGTAAGGCACCTCAGTAGGGGGTCGATTCGCGAAACGTCCCGGCCATTGCCCAAGGACGTTTCGCGAAATTTCTGGGGTATCTCTAAAGGGTATAACGAGGGTGCTGTTTAAGCTGGGGGCTTATGGGCGGCACCTCGGCGGCACCGTAGCCATCACTGCTGGCCTCGACAGCCGCACGGCCATCCAACACATCAATTCCGACTTACACGGACTCCCGGCATCTCGGTAAAAATGGCCTATTTAGCCTACAAAAGTGAGCGCGCCCGCGCCGTACCGCCGATCTCGTACCTCCTATGGCCCCTCGCTCCGACAACGCACTCCTCCCGCCCGCCACGCGCCGCCCACCACGCGCCGCCCGCCGCCCGCCAGGGATCCGGCCCTTCCGCCCTCCGCCGCCCGCACCACCGCCCTGCCGCGCCGTACCGCCGATCTCGTACCTCCTACGGCCCCTCGCCTCCCACAACGCACTCCTCCCGCCCGCCACGCGCGCCGCCCACCACGCGCCGCCCGCCGCCCGCCACGGGATCCAGCCCTTCCGCCCTCCGCCACCCGCACCACCGCCCTGCTCCAATGTGGGAGTTGGCTCCCGACAACGCACCCCTCCCGCCCGCCACGCGCCGCCCACCACGCGCCGCCCGCCGCCCGCCGCGGGATCCAGCCCTTCCGCCCTCCGCCGCCCGCACCACCGCCCTGCTCCAATGTGGGAGTTGGGCGGCATGCGGGGACGGGGAGCGATGGCGGGCAGGCCCCGCCGCTGCATGCGCCGCCCGCCGCCCGCCGCGGGGATCCCGCCCTTCCGCCTTCCGCCGCCCGCACCACCGCCCTGCTCTGATGTGGGAGTTGGGCGGCATGTAGAGACGGGGAGCAACGTGGGGCAGACCCCGCTCGGCGACGCCCCGGAAGCGGCTTTGCAAGCGCTTTAGGGCGGCTAGAAAAGAGGGCCGGAAAGAGCGGGCGCCCGCGCCCCGCCACAGGGAGCGGCTACGCCTGTTCGAGAGGCAGCCAACCGCCGCGCGCCACACGCGCCCCGCCTGCCAAAACTGTGGCAGCTCCACCAAGCGGGCCCGCGCCGCCAAAAGTGATCGGACCGCCCCCGTAAAATTCGCGCGAGCGCCGCCGATCCAAACCCAGGGCGCTCGCTAGCCTGACCCCGGACGTCCGTGACGCCTTCCCCCTCATCCCAAAACTGCCACTTCCCGCCCCACCCCGATATCCCGTCCAAGAATGCGGGATGGGGTGATGCGCGCGCCGTGGTGACGCCGCCACAAGGCACGGTCCGCGACACCAAAAGACTGCGCGCCAGACCACGCTGTCGCTATCCAAAAAATCAGCTGCGCACACTTACAACAAAACCGTCAAAACCTACCACACATCCTCAGTCCTCCTCCGCGCCACCTCCGAGAAAATCGTCGTCGGCCACCTCATCGCCCCGTTCTTCCTCCAGCGTGAAGTCCCTGTCCCCCTCATCCATCTGCGTCGCCCCCACCACGTCGACCCACTCGTCATCGTTCACCAGCCGCCTGCGTTTGCCCCGTCCCCGCCGTTCTTCCGTCATCGACACTGTGATGCGTCGCGCAATATCGCGATACATCTCGGCCTGCTTCAGGCCGTACGCGATGGCGCCCTCCGCACGTTCCACCGTCCACTCCCCGATGCCCGTAAAGCTCCCCACTCCGTGCGCTCTTCCTGAGACACAGGAATCCCTCTGACGCGTTCCTCCCACTCCCGCGCGCGGTACTCAAGCGATACCTGCGTGGCGCACCTCCTCTTCCACCAAGCGCAACTCCTCGTGCCACCGCTTCGTGCGAGCCCAGGCCTTGCACCACTCGATGCGTAATGCTGTTTGATTGCCATCAGTTCCAGTCCCGTCTCCCGATAAAAAATCCCAAAAAAATAACTCACCCTCCTCCAAATCAGCATCTGACCCCGTTGTCCCCGCTCCTGTCCAAATCCACGACACCTTTCGCATGTTCTCCCCGCTCCTTTTCGCACGCTCCTCCTGCTCTGCCGCCGTCAACGGCGGCAGCTCGCCCTGCCGCCTTAATTCGTCTTCACGCTGCGTACGCCGGTTCTCCTGTGCCTGCCGCTGTTCCGCAGTCCGCGCCAACTCCTCCGCATCTTCCATACAGCGTATGTCCTCCTTGCGCAACCTCTCCCACCCAAGGGCACTGACATCTCCATCCGCCAGGCGCAGCATGGCCTCCCATGCCATTTGGTACTTCTCCGAGTGCAAGCGGATCTTTACCTCGTTCCTGGTCGACGATTGAACGCGCGCGGGTAGTCGCCCCTTGATGCCGGGCTTGAAGCGCCTTGTACGTCAAAAGACGTGACTTTGCGTGTAGCTGGCACCTCAAATGCTCCAGAGCCGTCGCGCACTGAGCCTCACGGACGGTTTTTTCGAGGATAGCTAAGTAACGCACGCTCTCCAGCGCGCGCTGTGCGGGCGTCAGGGCCGAGGGGAGGAACAGCGGCACATTCTCCGGCTGCTCGTCTTCGGGAACATTCTGGTGTTGTGCCAGCGCGAGGATGGCGACCGGGGTATATGTCGCTTGGAGCTTCCGCAGGCGCTGGATGCTTCCATTAAGGGATCGCCGCAAGGCGACGATGTCAATTTGTTGAGCAGTCGTCCCCGCCTTCTTCAGCTGGACCTGAACTCGCACGCGACGTCTTCCATCATGGTGAGCACGCCGTCTATCAATCAGCCCGCATGACTTACTGCTCGTCTTCCACTGCCAGACCCGCCGAAATAAACGAGCTCGGGCTAACGGTATGAATCCCGGGCACACCGTCCTTCACCCGCTGCGCGTCCTCCTTGTCCAGCTGCAGTAAAACCTCAGCCTCCGTCAGCGCTGCAGTCGTACCGTCAGGCCAGCACTACTATCTCACAAAGCGACAGAAACGCGCACCTCGACGTGTCAGATGATAGGGATTTTTCTCGGTACCATCACGCTCAAACTTCTCGACCATTTCGCGCCACTCGGGAACGCGCGAAGCCTGTTGGCAGGAGAACTCCGTGAAGCCCTCCAGCTGCGACGCGTATTCCTTACTCGCCCGGTCCAATCGCGTTCGCAAGCGCTCGCCTATCCAAGTTGTTCAGTCAGATACCCGACACGTAAATCCGAAACTCACCCAGGCCGATCAACTTCTGCCAATTCCACGAACCCCAATGGCCGTTCAAAGTATCCTCTCTCGACCCTGGACCCATCTCCCGTGTACTTGATCCGACTGCACCGATATGCGCCCACGGCCGCTCAATAGCCTCGCCGTCAGTTTGTGCGCTCCCGGGGGTGAGGTTGAGGGGAGAAGCGCTCTTGGCAAACTTGCAGGTGCCCCTTGATGTGCATCTTGGGAATCACGAATCGGCACAGCGCCAAGACGAGGTGGTAGCGAATGCCGATTGGGAGTTGAGCGAGTCGTTCCTTGAGGTTGACCCACCACTGACAGACGATGTCATACGAGAGAAACTTGCGGAGGCCAGGATGGAAGAATGCTAGGATCGCCGCCAGAATGTAGTCCATGTTAGCGTAGCTAAAAACCGTCGTCGTCAGCAATCAATCATTTTTAATAATGCAATGACCACCTACCGTTCTCCCTTCTGAAGATCGCCAACGCCATTGGGCAGGACGAACTCGTGTCGTGCGCATACCCCCATACCGACGCCCGTCGCACTGTAACCACGCGAAAACTTGGTGTTGGCGTAGTCGAGAGCAGCCAAGCCGCTACATGTACTCATCTATCCAACTCCATTCAGATCCCCGACAGATTGGAGCAAGGAGAGCGAACGTACCTCTTTCTGGTCCGTGACCGTCAGCAAGTACTTGCGGTAACGCATCGCTTCAACCAAGTACGCCCACCCCGGCGCAAGCGAGGGATCTTTGAGCTCGCTTGAAATCAGTCGGCGCTTCAGGCGGAAGCACGCGTCAATCGCAATGAAGAGAATGTACAAGAATCTGCCCGCAGTTGTTAGCTCCGCAAACTGAATTCAGGACGACGAGCGCGGCTCACTGATCTTCCGGCCCCGCCTTCTCCCAATCCTCTGGAAGATTCACTCCGGGATGAGGGCAGCACGGGCACCGCACCACGAGCTCGCCCGCCTTCGTTCCCAAAACCCCCGTCCGCGCATGACCCCGGCCCGCGCGTTTCAGCATCAGCAGATGCGCGTATTCGCGTACCATCCGCAGGAAGGCGTGATAGCGGTTGGGCGGTTTCACCCCGGTGTTGTTGGTGAGCTTCACCAACACGCTATAAAAGTCGTACATGGTCGTTTTTGCTTGATATGTCTGCAGCAGGAAGTTGTCGAGGACCTCGAAAGTTGCGCATGTTCGCGGTCGGTGATCCGTGGCTGGAAACCAGCCCGCGCGCTGGAGCTGTTCCTCGGGCGGTCCGGCCGAGTAGCGGCGTTCGCAGTCGCAGGCGTCCACCGCGACCTCGTGCAGACCGTTTGTGTGGAGCACCATGAAGCCGGAGTGAAGTGGTGTGGGCTCCGGACAACGCTCGCCGGGACGGTGGCCGAGTTGCACGTGTAGACCTAGAGACTTGAGCGTGCACTGCACGAAAAAACCGCCCATTCCATTGCTGAAAGGGTAGGTGATCAGAAAAAAAGTACTTGGACGCGGTCCGTCGAAGGACGACTTACCTCGACCCTATGCAAAGGGTTTGCCCCATGCTTGGCGACCATGCAGTCTGAGCAAAGCAGCTCATCGCCATAACAAGACTTGCAGCGGAACAGTTGTGGGTCGTCGGCATTGGCGAGCTCTCTGCACCCGCTGCAGCCCTCCGCTCCCGAGGGCCAGATGCAGCCGTCCCGACGGAGGAGATTCGCGAGATAGGCATCGCGTAGAAGTCGAAATCGGGCGAGCGTGGGATCCTAAAAAAACGAAAGAAAAAATATAATATCAGAGACGCGCGACGTTCACCAGCCCACAACCCTCACCGAAGGCTTGGGGACCCGTGGAAGGGGAGGAAGGGGAGGATCCTCGTATCCCGGTCCGTCATCGTCCAGTCGCATGTTGTATCGCTCTGGCCGCGTCGAATTCGACAACATCGACGCGAATTTCATGGTGAAGATGAGCATGTTGTGCAGCCCGGTCGAGTTTTACGGGAGAAGGCGGCTCGACGACGACCTCTTCGCGGTATCGGCGGCGGTTGTCGGCAGAGGCTCTCTCAACAAAGGTGGTGATGGGAGTGTCGGTATTGTTGCCGGTGATTTCGGCTATGGAAAAGGACGCCGTGTGAGAGTGAACGTCGTGGGTTCCCGCCAACTTCCGTTCTTTCCTGGTGCTTTCCTCGACATCGCTGGAACGGTCTCCTCGTCGGCCTCGTCAACAGGCCTTCGAAGGCCCCCGTCTTCCTAGGGCCACTTACGTCCAGCGGCGCTCACTTACATACCACGTCCCTCTGAAAAACCGCCCAACGAATCCTGCAAAAAAAAAAACCTGTCTGCATGTGGCCACTGCTGCCCAATTTTCTTCATCGCAGTGCCATTCCCGTCCAAAAAATTTGAAACGCAGGACACTGGATGATGGTGTGTGTTCGTCAACGTTGGTCGCTGTCAGCACTGACTAATTATCTCGTTCCTTAGCTTATCTTATCTTCTTCAACCTTTTCCGACCAGATCTGCCCCCACTCGCCATTTCAGAGAGTCCTGAACATTCGCCGTGCTGGACCCGGCCGTCTGCACTCACCCCTCCATGTGTTCATCTGACTCGAGCCACCCACCAGCTTCGGCACACCCTTCACCCAACCCTGCACCCAACAAATGCAATAACAGCCCCTGTCCGCCCCATT
>JARKIC010003342.1:0-25586 GCA_029378375.1 Mycena olivaceomarginata | reverse complement strand
AGATTGAAGCTGGCTAGGACGGCAGAGCGGAGGGCATCGAGGGGGCTTGATGTTGTCGAGGAAGAGGGCGGCGCCGGGGTGGGCGAGGTCCTCGATGCGGATGTTGAACTTGGGCAGCGGCCACTGGATCGGCGGCGGCGGTGGTGGTGGAGGCGGAGTTGGAGGCATACTTAGCGACTCAGACTGGTTTCCTTATTCGGAAACTATCAATCTTGCATCTTATCTTATCAGAGTGGAAGCCCCTATGTAACACACTCTTCAATAAATCACGCTCTTGCTGGCTGTAGCTTTATTATTTGAAGCTGCAGTCTCAGGGGAAAGCTTGGGCGGAAGAGAGTGGCACTGCCCCAGCGAGAGAAGGGACCAGAGGTTCCGAAAAATCTTCCCTTAACGATTCGGAGTATCTCCCAGCCGACTCTCGTCAGTCCCACTCCCAACACCCGCCGTATCGATGGCAAGAATAAGAAAAAATTACTTCCCCCGATTTACCCGCGGGCTGAATGAATTTCTCGTAAAGCGGCCAGATCCCGGCACGTATTTCTTTTTCTTCTCTGAGTCGCAAGCAGATGCATATTTGGAAGTGGTTCTGTGCTCCGACGGAAGACAACGGCTTTTGCAGTTCACACTCTCTGAGTCGCAAGCAGATGCATATTTGGAAGTGGTGCTGTGCTCCGACGGAAGACAACGGTTTGCAGTCCACACCACTGGTCGGTCAACGAGTTCAGCCCACGCGGTACGCCGCGTCGACCAAACGTCGAACAAGGCAAGTCGCATGATACACAGAATTGGATCATAATTAGCGTTGAGCTAGTATACATACATCTGTTCACCACATCCCGGTACATATTCTGTTTCTTCTCGGAGCCGCAAGGAGATGCATATTCGGTTCCAACGGAATGCAACGGCTTTTGCAGTCCACGCCACTGGTCGGTCAACGAGTTCAGCTCACGCGGTACGCCGCGTAGACTAAACGTCCGCTAAGGCAAGTCGCATGATACAGAACAAGCGCCTTGAGCTATACATACATCTGTACAGTATTATACCAATAATGATACTTTTTATTGTCTTTCTTCAGACAAATCAGCGCGGCAGAAAAAGGACAGATGAAAAGACTCACCACTACCGATTACCCCCGTCCCGAATACCCGCGGCCGCCTCGACGCGTCTAACCTCTGCCAGCAAGGCATCGCGTCCCTCCTCCAACCACCGGATATACTCCACCGCTCGGAACAGCACGCCGCTCTTCCCCTTGCTCTGCCCCTTGCCCCTGCTGCCGCTCCCCTTCGGCCGTCCGCGCTGGGGCATGCCCAGCCCCGGTGCGGATCCGGCCGGGGCGAGAAGTGCGATCAGCTGCGCGTACCCGTCCCGGATGGCGTTGCGGGTTTCTGCTCTGAGATAATGTGGTTGAGGCGCTTCTGGGGCGTGGAGAGGAGGGGTTTCGAGCCGCGCGCGACAGCGGCGGGGGTGGGGCGGAGGTAGAGGTGCCGGAGCTGGGGGTGGAATGGTCGTTGGTGTGCGAGGCGTGCGAGGAGGACTCGGACGCGTTGCTCGGCGTCTGGCTGTCGCGTCTCGGTGATAACTCGCGTCTGCTTTGTCGCTGCTTGCTGATGCTGCTGGTGTTTCTGCTGTTGCAGCTGTTGCAGCTGTGTAGATGCACGGCTAGACGCTGAACGCGTGCTTCGTCGGGGCCGTCCCGAGGTAGAGGGTTCAGGAGCAGTATTCAGATGGGGGTTCGAGTACGGTGCCCGCGGCGAGGAATACGCTGGCTGGTGTTCATTCTCCTCCCAGCCAAAATCGCTGACGTTGAAATTGTCGAGGAATCCCAGCAAATCTGTGGTCTCTGCGGCAGAAAAGAGGTCTGCCGAGGCTGGGAGGGGTGGTGGACCAGGAAAGGCCGAGGGGTCGAAATTAAAGTCAAAGTCTGGGTAAGAAGGACGGACAGACATGGGCACACGGTGTGAAGAGAACCTGTATCTGTTGCATCAGTGTTTTAAAAGACGAGCAGCAACCCAACATAGCAATCCCCGGCCCATTTGTCCGGTGATCGATCATCAACGATCGTTGATGGCATTGTCACAATGATATTGTCACACCTCCTGTCTCACGGGTCACGTCACACCTCCCCCCGTCTCCCGTCCGGCGCCGCAATGTCGTCGGCCCACCCCGAGGAGCAGATAATTGCCGCTCGAAAATCAAGTCCACTTCCTTCCAGCACACAAGCCGAAAATCAAGTCCGGGACACCCACACCCACCGCACCCGCCTCATCCCCACACGTACAGCCACCACCCCAGCCTCCCACCGACACTCCTACTCGCAAGCGTGCGTGCAAAATTGCTATTCTTGTTTGCTGCAGGTTCAATAAAATTGCAGCGAAAGCTCCTTCAGTCAGACGCGCCTGCACTGCTTGTCACGCTGGTAAAACGCGATGCAGCGAGAGTCTGCCGTGCCAGGCAAATCCAGCCCTTATTCTGCGTCTTTAAATAATTATGGCCCAGAACTGCCTCAAACGCGGCCTCGGCAACGTCTGTGCATACCCCGACGAATCGGAGCCCCAACATGACCGCGCCGCGGCGCCAGGCACGTCTCTCTATTACGCCGATCGAATTGTTTGTTTATTTTGCAAACCTCAGCAGATAGTAGCGCTTCCGCGAATCCTGCATCAGGCGCGACGACGACGACATTCACGCAGCATGCGCCGCCGCCCGTCTACGCCGCCGCCCCGCAGACCGCCGGCATGACCCTCAGCCACCAGCAGTATTACGACTACAACGGTGCCTTTACCGGCGCGTCTTCGTCGACCTTCCGGCCCGCGAAGCGCCCGCGCACCCTCACGGACGAGGAGAGACAGCCGCTATCACCCGCAACTTTAGCCGCGGCGACTTTTTCGTAGGAAACAGCGCGCCCGTTCGCATCGACCCCCGCCTGCCCGTGCGCCTTACCCTCGGCGAAGGCGACCATGTACAGTAAGTCGACTCTCGGCCTGCGTGCGTCTCATCAATTCTTATTGTTTTTCTCTCTTAGCTTCAATGTCGGAAATTATGAGGTTAGTCCTTGACCGGTTCGACCGAGCGTGCTGAATGAATGAGCGTATTATTAGGGCGACATGACAGACCGAATATCCTTGTTTATGTTTTCTTAGTTGTACTATACCTATTATCCGTACATACTACTCCCCTCTTGAGCCGTTCATCTCCACCGTCCGTTGTACTTTGTATGCCTCCGGCCGGCCGTGGCCGCCAATTGATGATGCTATAACTTACTTGCGATTATCGCGCAGCTTACACACCCCCTTGTCCTTGTCTACTTCCTTGCCTCCCCATGCAGTCACCTTGCACACGTTCTCCCAGTTCTTAGTTACGTCGTATGTTCTGCAGATCGATGCTGTGGCCGATCCACACTCGCGCGCTATTTACCGCCATTACTAATATTAGTGGCGGCCGAGAGTAGCTTGCTTCTCCCAGTTCTTAGTTACGTCGTATGTTCCACAGATGGATCCACACTCGCGCGCCATTTTACCGCTATTACTAAATAGTAGTTACGCCCGAGCAAGCTACTCTCGGCCGATAGTCGTCAGCCCTCTACGCGGCCACGCGACGACGGCACGCGACGATGAACGCGATAGCACCTACACCTACCTACACGCGCCTACCGGGGAAAATTGCTCCGATGTTCGGGCTGGCAACCAACCGCCCGGTTCCTGATTTGGATATCGACGTGAAATACATATTCCGGCCTGGGCCTGGCCTTGGTTTTTTTTATGAAGTGTGCCTGGGAGAAATTAATTGGCATTGGGAGATCGACGCATCCCAAACTTTTCGTTCGTCAGGGCAGCTCCGAGTCCGAAGGAAACGTTTCGGGAAGAGACCGCGTACCAGGGTGGGTTCAATAAATGTCTCGAAATTAAATCCATGTTGCAGCTGATCATGAGGTTTTGGAGGATAAGACGGTCTCGAACAAAAATTGGAGAAAGGAGTGTTGGCCTAGAACAGAAGCAAAAGAACTGATTGGAGTGGGATTCGAACCCACGCCCTTTCGGACCAGATCACCACACGAGTAGTGAGTTAAGCTTCAAAGGAAGCTGATCCTTAGTCTGGCGCCTTAGACCGCTCGGCCATCCAACCGTGACATCATCTTCGGCTGGTGACGTCACGGCCACGCGCCCCAAGCGCAGATAGCGAATGAGGGTAAAAAAATCATATCCATTGCCCATAGGGAGTCTGTGCAAGCACGAGAAATCAGATCGTCGATTCTGAACGGTTCACGCAGATAAGACAAAGGAAAAAGAATACACCGTCAGCCACCGCGCTTTATTTACCCTTTCCCTTCGTCGCCTTCGCACCGCAAGCCCTAGGAACACGTGCTCCGAGAACTATATAGCACGCAAATAGTCGGGAGGGAAGGCGAAACCGGGTACAATTTGGCGTTTAAGTGGTCCGCGGCCTTTGGAAAGTTTTTCGATAGGAGTACGCTCTGCATCCGTAACGCGGTGGCGCAAGGATGGACAAAAACTTTGGAGCGCCGTTGACGAAACCCAACCCTACAGTAGCCGAAACCCCATCGAATGAAATGCCCTGGAGACGGAAATTATTTAATGGGCTCCCAGCGCAACGAAGCATAAGCAACTTACGATCTTTCTTGGGCTCCCACTGGCCACCTTACCATTGTTAGCCCATGCCTTGCCACGATCCAGTACGGTGGTGGGCCACTGATCCTCCGGGCATCGTGGAATGAAAGCAAGACAAGTGTGCCGCGGACGAGTGTGAGAGGAGATTCGCCTTGTTGTGGTCTGTACGACTCCTTGTGGATAAAATTTGAGTGGAGATTGGCGCTGTCGAGATTCGTTGTCAGTGGTCCAGACCTGGGTATGACATTTTGCGGATGAAGACGCAGCTTTAATAAATCATAGGCTTATGTAGCTGTCATGAGAAGTCCAGACATGAGTGTGTTTTTTTTTTCGGAGCTGTCTGGAGTGGACCCAGACCCGAGTACAGGCTATTCGCGGACGAGCTCGAGGGAAGATCTACCTCGTTGTGTGTTGTGCTTTAGAAATGCTGGCTGGGGATGTAAACCTGTGTGAGACTTTCTGAGCGTCAGCCAATACTCGTTTCGGTTTCGCAGACCCGAATACGACATCCCCAGCGAAAACCGACAGCAAAAACCGAATAGGGAAGAGTCGATTCAGTGGCAGTCATTCAGGACACTCGCCATTTGGCTGCCCGACAACGGATTTATTGAAGCTGCCTACGGTTTCAAGATCCACCAACAGATTTGACCGCCGTTCCTTTTCTTTTCTCCACCATTTCGCCATCCTCAGCTTTAGATCAGGATCCTGGACAAGAGGCTCGAGGATTTTCACGACCTCGGGATAATTGTGTTGCATCGCATAATCCACAGGTGTGAATCCATCTCCGCTGGCTTTTTCGACCGTGTTGGCTCCGAACTGGAGCAGTAGTTCAACCCATGCCTTTGCATTCTTGGCACCCCAGGTAGAGCAACACGCACTGTGAAGGGGTCTGTGTCTGTGCGATCATCGGTGTGATTCGGGTCTACCCGCGTTCGAGGAGGAAGTGGAGCTTCTCGACATTGTGTTGTAAAATGTAAGGTTCCACGAATCCGTATGAACATTTGCACCTCCAGCGACTAGTGCTCGTGCAATATCGATTTTGTCAGCGACGAAGAGGGGGATGAGTCCACCAACGGAATGCAGATCTGGGTCAGCGCCAGAGGCGAGCAGCAACTGCACAAGTTCAACGTTGTCGGTTCCTGTAGCAAGGGCCAGTGAGGTGGCATCGTCATCGAGGAAATCTACGTCGGCTCCCTCGGATACAAGGTATTGGGAGATTTCCAGGTTCCCGATCATCACCGACCGGTGGAGGGCACGGCCTAGGTACTGTACATGGGGCTCGGAGAGTAGCAACGGGACGTTATTGCGAATGGGAGTCAGGATTCTGACAATCTCCAGGTGACCTGGCTGCGCCGTCCTCCCCCACAGGTTGGCGCTGTTGGCGCTGTGGGCGTGCACCCCGATCCGCAGCAATTTGATGACCATGGTTCGAAGGCCCATGAATGCGGCGATGTGAGAGGGCGCAACGGGTGATCGAGTTCGTACTCGGTGTCAAGACTCCAGCCAATACGAGTTTGTCGCGTGTTCCAACTCGTGTTGGACGGCAAAGAGGAGGGCAAGCTTGCCGAGAGTATCGACATTTGCACAGAGGTTGTAAAGTGTCTGGTTCAGAGTGATGATGGAAACTGTGTTGATCTGAGAGAGGGCGTTTATGGAAGGGAGGTCGGGAACGAGCTCTGGCTCTCGGGATTTGTAGTCTCGCAGATACTGGTGTGGGTCAAGAAGTGTCTCTCAAGTGAGAAAAGAAACGATGTGGTGAACCAGCTTCGGGGGAGGTCAGAAAGTACCATTGCGAGCGGGGTTGTCGAAGTTAAAATTAAGAAGTTAGTCACCTGTATAACGTCACGAAAGTCCCTTCTTGCTTGCTTCCATGTTGCTCCCGGTCGAGCTGGTCATTGCGGTTTTGAAGTATGCCCCCCTCTCCACAATAGCAAACCTCTTATCTGCGTCACGCGAATGGAACAATTTTTGCAAAGTAAACGAGTCGATTCTGTATCGTAACGCCGCCGTATTCCACGGCTTCATTTCCAGCTCAGTTGTATACTCGGACCTCGGAAACTGCACTTTCAAGGCGCGCCCTCGCTGGTACGTGATATTTCTTCACGCGTAAAGTCCCTTCAATATTTCCTGCAGGCGTCGACGACTGGAAGTCTTTCTGTGAGCCCTTTGGGGATCTGCGCTATTTCGAATTCATTCCCCTCAGGTTACACACAGATCCGCATTCAGAAGTCCTGGCGCGGAGAGGACCACTCCTTCGTGACCTCACACAGATCCGCTGGGACAGAGTGCATCGTAAAAGTTGACGAACAAGAGGATTCTTGATCGTAACAACTTCGAGGGGTGGTCTTTTTGTTGTCGACCTCTACGATGATCACGTTCTGTGGTCTTTGCCGGAGGTAGGGAAATTGGGTCCGTTCGATTACGAAAGGCTCAATGTCTACTGTTAGGATTATGTTCATACGTACGCCCACTGCGAGTATGGTTCGGGATATCTTATTTTCGACCGCCGAGGTTCCTTTGGCGAAAAAGAGGTCTGGAGACTTACCGACGATTTCGAGACGGCTCAGGACTCTGCGACTTTTTCGATCCCCGATGAAAAGCAACAAAGTATCTCGTCTTGGGCGGAAACAGTTCACGGCTTGGCATCGCGAGGACATTTCCGGCCATGGGCGGTGTTGAGGCCCCCCGCTGTGACTCGAGCCTTTCGTTTCGTTTACCCCACCTTGTTGCCGCCACACGCAATTCCCTCTTCGTGTGGGATATTCCGACGGGAGAGTTGGTCCAAATAATTCGGGATACTCAAATCTCCGCAGACGGCCCGGGTTCGACCGTAGACTTGGGCGACATGAACTACGTGGAAATCAGTAGCCAGATCGATGGTCACGCCTTCATCTGCGGCTCTAATACGCTTCGGGCCTTCTCTCGCACCTCCGGCCGTTGCGTTCTCGATGTATCGTCTTCGCAGATCTCGTATGGAAAAAACACGTATTCATTTATCGCGGACGGTAGCCACGAGCAGCTCGGGCTACCAAATTCCGTTTTGAAACCACAACCTACAAGTCATCATCTTGCCGTTCGGCCGACTGGGCACAAACGGCTGATCGACGAGTTCATTGCAGGTTTGTCGAATCACCTTCCAATGGTCTGAGCTCACCGCAATAGTACACGTCTCCGCCTGTGGCTCACACCTGGCCGCATTGCTGGCTAGTTCACGCCTCATAATACTACCGTTTTTCGAACGGGTTGTCAGCGGCGCTGTAGATATCTGGGATATTGCTCTGGACATTCAGCTGGGTTCGCCGGTCAGCGTCGCCAGATATCTGGCTTTTGAAAACGGTCGAGTCGCCGTCGCCACGGTACGTTTGTTCATCACCATCCATGCCAAATACACTGATATCCCGCATGCGCAGGGGACAGGGTTGTTTGTCGTCAGCCTCGACTGGGAGTCCACTCTAAATCGTCTGCCGCGCCTTCGATCTCCGTCCACCGTGCGGCATGGTTCAATGGGCCAGTCGCTCTCAGCTGTGTTAGCTGTCTACAGATGACCCCCACTGGCATATTCATGAATTGGGATGCGGGCATTCAAAGTAACGGAGGTCGGGACTACAGGGAGGAGGTTTCCAGAGCGTGGGTTCGAAAGAATATACACCCGGAGCTTGAGTGAGGAACAGAGGGTCATACGTGCGTGATTGTATAGACTTTTCCGATACCCTGATATTCATTTTGTCTCACAGGTCTTGCCAACGGCGACGATGTTGTCCAGCTTTTCGAACCAGGGAAGCTCTTTCTCCTACCATACTTGATGCCGAGATCTTACTTGTCCAACAGCTGGTCGGCAGGCGTCTTCTTTCGTATTCAGTGTTGATTTCACGCCGGTCGAATTGTCATGAACACAATTCATCATCGGATTACCATTTTTCTACATCAGACGATACGGATGTACTTCCAATTTCAAAGATAAATACCGTACCCAGGAGGTGATGCTGAGCTAAAAGTCAAATAAGTACACTTCCAAATCGGGCGACTTCCGAATCGGGTGCGGGGTAGTGTGGGGTAATGTGATTCGCGTCGCCTCGTGTTTCCCGCGGAGAATGCGCTTTGACCGACCTATTCTTGCTTCCTAGTTCGCTCTTCTCGAGCCTGGAATACGCATGGAATATGGGTCTTAACGTAGAGTACAAAGTTCCAGATCAGAGAGCCCATACGCTCCCTTGTTCAATCAGCCACCGTGACCCCGCCTGTCGTATGCCGAGACCCAGTCCCGACTTCGATTGAATTGAATACATGTCGGCAGCGAAGTTGTGACTGGGCACGGCTAGTTGCCGGCAGTACCGAACCAATTTGAAAGCTAGTTCACGTGTCCCCCTTCGCCGAAAGGCGGACTTAAATTGGTGGATGGGTGTTGAGCTTTGTTGTAAGTAAACAAAAGGTGGGAATATCCCACGTCGTCTTTTACAGTCACTGCGACTACCCAACGACGCCCGTAGACTCAGCCCCCCCCAAGCATTTCACCCCAGAATTGTAGACAGCAATCATGGTGTAGGTGGTCTCATACCCTGGCTGGTCACACGAGCTCATTACTGTCGCTGGTATGCAGTAACTTCACCGTAGGTCAGTAGCCAGACAGTGAGCATCGTGCAAGTGCTCAAGCCCGATTTACAGACCAGATCCGTGAGCTCATGGATCGACCAACAAATATCCGGAATATGAGTGTCATTGCGCATGGTGAGTCCTTGATGGCGGTGAAAGCGCAGGAGATTGATTGGGGGGATCTATCTGTACAGTGGACCACGGCAAGTCGACACTCACTGATTCGCTCGTGTCGAAAGCCGGGATTATCGCCAGCTCCAAGGCTGGAGACATGCGGTTCACTGACACAAGGTAGGTTTGAGCCCTAAAATCACATACTGGAACTCAATATAACAGGGACGACGAGAAGGAACGTGGAATTACGATAAAATCTACTGCTATCTCGATGTAAAAATCTCAGTCTTCTGGTCGAAAACCCCGCTAACATACATCATCCGCACAGGTATTTTGAGGTGAACAAGGACGAACTTGCCTCTATCAAGCAGGAGACGAAAGGAGCTGAATTCCTCATCAACTTGATTGACGTTGGTCCAATTAATGAAAAGCTCGTTGCATTTTACTGAACTCGTTTGCACAGAGCCCGGGCCACGTCGATTTCTCGTCGGAGGTCACTGCAGCATTACGTGTGACCGACGGCGCCTTGGTCGTCGTAGACTGCGTCGAAGGTGTATGCGTCCAGACTGAAACGGTCTTGCGCCAGGCCTGGGCGAGCGCATCAAGCCTGTCGTTATTATCAACAAGGTTGATCGTGCTCTGCTCGAGCTGCAGGTCTCCAAGGAGGATTTGTTCCAGTCTTTCTCGCGTACGATCGAGTCGGTGAACGTCATCGTGTCGACGTACCACGATGAAAAGCTCGGTGACGTCCAGGTCTATCCCGACAAAGGCACTGTCGCCTTCGGATCTGGCCTGCACGGCTGGGGCTTCACCCTCCGTCAATTTGCATCGAGGTATGCGAAAAAGTTCGGTGTGGACAAGGAAAAGATGATGCAAGTCGTGTGATTATTCATTCCGTTCTTGAGTCTGACCAGTTGTGTAGGGCGAGGCTGTGGGGTGATAACTTCTTTAACCCTGCGACGCGTAAGTGGTCTACGAAGGGCACCGCCGACGATGGCAAGGTCCTCGAGCGTGCTTTCAACCAGTTTGTCCTCGATCCGATCTTCAAAATCTTCGACGCGGTTATGAACTTCAAGAAAGACGCCATCGGCCCTATACTCGAGAAGCTCGATATCAAGCTGGCCCAAGATGAGCACGACCTTGAGGGCAAGGCCCTCCTGAAAGTTGTCATGCGCAAGTTCCTCCCTGCGGGCGACTCTCTCCTAGAGATGATAGTCAGTATATATTTTTCGCCGCACGCCATGGAAGAAACTAACTCGGTCGTTATTAGGTCATCAACCTTCCCAGTCCAGCGACTGCTCAGCGCTACCGTGTAGAAACCTTGTACGAAGGTCCCATGGACGATGAGTCTGCCATTGCCATCCGCGACTGCGACCCGAAAGGCCCCCTGGTTTTGTATATCTCCAAGATGGTGCCGACCTCCGACAAAGGCCGTTTCTACGCCTTCGGGCGTGTATTCGCGGGAACCGTCCGCTCTGGCCCAAAGATCCGCATTCAAGGTATATTTCTATATTCTGAAAGGGAGGACCGGTCGGTCTAATTTCCGCCACTTTCAAGGGCCTAATTATATTCCGGCAAGAAGGACGATCTCTTCATCAAGTCCATCCAGCGCACGGTCCTGATGATGGGCCGCTACATTGAGCCCCTCGAGGACTGCCCCGCAGGCAACATCGTGGGTCTCGTCGGCATCGACCAGTTCCTGCTCAAGAACGGCACGCTGACGACGTCGGAGACGGCGCACAACATGAAGGTCATGCGGTTCTCCGTGTCGCCTGTCGTGCAGGTCGCAGTGGAGGTCAAGAACGCGGCGGATTTGCCCAAGTTGGTCGAAGGGCTGAAGCGGTTATCGAAGTCGGATCCGTGCGTGCAGACGTGGATAAATGAAAGCGGAGAGCACATTGTCGCCGGAGCGGGAGAACTGCATCTGGAAATTTGTCTGAAGGTTAGTTATTGCCGCTGAAGAGAAAGATCAAGCACTGACTGCGCGATAGGATCTCGAAGAAGATCACGCTGGTGTGCCGCTGAAAAAATCAGACCCAGTTGTGCCTTATCGCGAGACCGTCAAGGCGGAGTCTTCGATTGTCGCGCTCTCAAAATCGCAAAACAAGCACAATCGTCTCTATATGAAGGCGTTGCCCCTCGAGGAGGAGCTGACCATGGCGATAGAAAACGGCAAAGTAAGTTCTCGGGACGACTTCAAAGCTCGTGCCCGAATCCTCGCCGACGAGTTTGGCTGGGACGTCACGGAAGCCCGTAAGATCTGGGCGTTCGGTCCTGACACGACTGGCCCGAATTTGATGGTCGACGTGACCAAGGTAATTTTATTTCCTGTTTGTGGACAGAGTTGACACTGAACTTGAAATCATAAAGGGTGTACAGTACCTCAACGAAATCAAAGACTCTTGTATCGCTGCACTGCAGTGGGCGGCCAAGGAAGGTGTATGCGCTGAAGAGAACATGCGTGGTGTCCGGTTCAATCTTTTGGATGTCACTGTAAGCTGTTATGTTTGGTTGCCCAAGATTTCCTTTGACGGCGGTACAGCTCCACACCGATGCTATCCACCGTGGCGGAGGGCAGATTATACCTACTTGCCGTCGTGTTTGCTACGCCGCGTGCTTGCTGGCAACACCAGCCCTCCAGGAGCCGGTTTATCTTGGTGCGTGGGTTTCTGACAATGGCCCCCGAGACTGACGCCTTCCAGTCGAGATCCAATGTCCCGAGAATGCCATCGGAGGCATCTACAGTTGTCTGAACAAGCGTCGCGGACAAGTCTTCAGCGAGGAGCAGAGGGTAGGAACCCCATGTTCACAGTCAAGGCGTACCGTGAGTGGTTCCCTTGTTAACAAGATGATCTTCTAATTCCGCGTAGTGCCCGTCAACGAGTCCTTCGGGTTCAACGGAGACCTGAGACAGGCCACTGGTGGACAGGCGTTCCCTCAGAGCGTGTTCGACCACTGGGAGGTCATGCAAGGATGTAAGTGCATGTGTATAAATCGGACACATGTTGAAATGTTCCGGATAGCGCCTCTCGACAAGGGAAGCAAGCTCGAGGAGCTCGTAACAAAGTTGCGCGTGCGCAAGGGCCTGAAGGTACGCCATTGCTCTCTTGGGTGTCCGCATAGCTTGATGTCCTTTCCAGCCGGAGATCCCCGGGGTCGACCACTACTATGACAAGCTTTGAACTGCATAGGTCCGGAACAAACTGTGTTGAGTTGCCTTTTGTCCAGTAACTCGAGTCCCGTGTATTTTGAATGTACGTTGATACGGTGCAACGCATATACTACTAGGTTAGTAGTCCCGCGTCGTTGCTTATTTTCGGCTGACATGTTCTTTCAGTTGTGGTTCCAGTAAGCGAGGACATTAGAATAGCGCAGACCGAACCAGACCGGGAAACGCAAGGCAAAGTTTGACAGCGCGACGGCACGTGACATATCACTGACCAATCTCGGATCCGAACTTTTTTCTTCACCTTCTCCCTCATTGCAGGCTGCCTGCATTACCCCGGTTCTTGCAGTCTATAGCGAGTATCGAGACACATACTTTCTAGCTCCCTCCCCCAAAAACCTAGGAACAATGGTGTACGTCTAGTCTCTTTTCCCCAGCATCCAAATCTCATCGATCCTAGCAACTTCACCGTCGATGAGATCCGTGGTCTCATGGACAAGCCCACCAATATCCGTAACATGAGTGTCATCGCCCATGGTTGGTGGTTCTACATGTCTTCTCGAGCGCGGCTCAGTGTTTGCAGTTGACCACGGCAAATCCACCCTCACCGACTCCCTCGTCTCCAAGGCCGGTATCATCGCCCACGCCAACGCCGGTAACGCCCGATACATGGACACAAGGCAGGATGAGAAGGATCGTGGCATCACAATCAAGAGTACCGCGATTTCTATGTAAAAAATCGACTCTCTGGCGCGTGGGGGTCACTTTTGCTGATGCGTAATCACCAGGTACTTCAAAATTCCCGATGAGGACCTGTCGGCCGTTGAGGTCAAGCAGAAGACCGCCGGTACTGAGTTCTTGATCAATCTCATCGACGTAAGTCCAATTTTCATCGTCTGTGTCGCGGCCACTCATTGGCGCTCCAGAGCCCTGGTCACGTGGATTTCTCTTCGGAAGTGACGGCCGCCCTCCGCGTCACCGACGGTGCCCTCGTCGTCGTTGACACCATCGACGGTGTCTGTGTCCAGACCGAGACTGTGCTCCGTCAAGCACTCGGCGAGCGTATCAAGCCCGTCGTTATCATCAACAAGGTCGACCGTGCCCTGCTCGAGCTCCAGGTCTCGAAGGAGGACCTTTACCAGACCTTCGCCCGAACAGTCGAGAGCGTTAACGTCATCATCTCCACGTACCACGATGCCGCCCTCGGCGATGTCCAGGTCTTCCCCGAGAAGGGCACTGTCGCTTTCGGCTCTGGTCTCCACGGATGGGCCTTCACCCTGCGTCAATTTGCGACGAGATATGCCAAGAAATTCGGTGTCGACAAGGACAAGATGATGACCCGTCTTTGGGGCGACCACTTCTTCAACCCCGCGACGAAGAAATGGGGGACGAAGAGCACCGACGCCGAGGGCAAAACCCTCGAGCGGTGCTTCAACATGTTCGTTCTCGACCCCATCTTCAAGATTTTCGCAAACGTCATGGACTTCAAAAAGGAGCAGGTATTCACCATGCTCGACAAACTCGAAATCAAGCTCGACCAGACCGAGCGCGATCTCGAGGGCAAGAAGCTGCTGAAAGCTATCATGCAGAAATTCCTTCCCGCCGGAGACTCACTGCTGGACATGATTGTTATTCACCTCCCCTCCGCCGCTACCGCTCAGAAGTACCGTGTCGAGACCCTCTACGAGGGTCCCATGGACGATGAGTCCGCCATCGGTATCCGTGACTGCGACCCCAAGGGTCCTCTTGTCCTCTACGTCTCGAAGATGGTGCCGACCTCCGACAAGGGTCGTTTCTACGCCTTCGGCCGTATCTTCTCCGGAACTGTGCGCTCCGGCCCGAAGATTCGCATTCAAGGTATATTTCTATATTCTGAAAGGGAGGACGGTCGGTCTAATTTCCGCCACTTTCAAGGGCCCAACTACATTCCCGGCAAGAAGGATGATTTGTTCGTCAAGTCTATCCAGCGTACGGTGCTCATGATGGGTCGTTACATCGAGCCCCTCGAGGACTGCCCTGCCGGAAACATTGTCGGTCTCGTCGGTATCGACCAGTTCTTGCTGAAGAGCGGAACTCTGACGTCGTCGGAGACGGCGCACAACATGCGTGTGATGCGGTTCTCTGTGTCGCCCGTCGTGCAGGTCGCCGTCGAGGTCAAGAATGCTGCCGATCTTCCCAAGCTCGTCGAAGGTCTCAAGCGTCTGTCCAAGTCCGACCCCTGTGTACAGACGTGGATTGCCGAGACTGGAGAGCACATCGTCGCCGGTGCTGGAGAGTTGCATCTTGAGATTTGTCTCAAGGTTAGTGTTTTCCAGTCGAGACGTGGTCGAGTACTAACGTCTCGCGATAGGATCTCGAGGAAGACCACGCCGGTGTCCCCTTGAAGAAGTCGGACCCCGTCGTCCCGTACCGGGAGACCGTCGCCGCAGAATCCTCCATTGTCGCGTTGTCGAAGTCGCAGAACAAGCACAATCGGTTGTATGTCAAGGCGATGCCCCTCGGCGAGGAGCTCACCAAGGCTATCGAGGACGGCAAGGTCAACCCCCGTGACGATTTCAAGATTCGTGCCCGAGTCCTCGCCGACGAGTTTGGCTGGGACGTCACTGACGCCCGTAAGATCTGGGCATTCGGCCCCGATACTACGGCCCCAATCTGCTCGTCGATGTCACCAAGGCGCGTTTTTCTCTATTCGTTGAATGACCTCAAACTGACACCTAATTAAAGGGTGTCCAATACCTTGCGGAAATCAAGGATTCGTGTGTTGCCGGTCTGCAGTGGGCGGCGAAGGAGGGTGTATGTGCTGAGGAGAACATGCGTGGTGTCCGATTCAACCTGATGGATGTGACGGTAAGTTGTTTCATGTTGGGCTTGGTTCATGGGCTTATCCTTCGTCGTAGCTGCATGCCGATGCCATCCATCGTGGAGGAGGACAGCTCATCCCCACCACCCGTCGTGTTATGTACGCTGCGTGCCTGCTGGCCCAACCGACATTGCAAGAGCCCGTTTACCTCGGTATGTCGTCTCCGCCGCTGATGCGGCCCCCGCCCACTAATCTCCCGCCCTCTAGTCGAGATCCAGTGCCCTGAAAACGCCATTGGTGGTGTCTACAGCTGCCTGAACACGCGGCGCGGACAGGTGTTCAGTGAGGAGCAGCGGATCGGGACGCCGATGTTCACGATTAAGGCGTACCTCCCCGTCGCTGAATCGTTCGGGTTCAACGGCGCGCTGAGGCAGGCGACCAGCGGGCAGGCGTTCCCCCAGAGTGTGTTCGACCACTGGGAGCTCATGCAAGGATGTGAGTCCCCCCCCCCCCCCGCGCTTGTGGGACGTCGGTTGCTGACCCATTTTGGACGATAGCGCCTCTCGACAAGGGAAGCAAGCTCGAGGAGCTCGTTACCGTCATCCGGAAACGCAAGGGTCTCAAGGTACGCTTTTCTCCTTTCACCCCTCCCCTTTTCTCTGCGCCCGACACTCATCGCATTTTTCTTCTTCGCAGCCCGATATCCCTGGTCTCGACAACTACTACGACAAGCTTTAATGGATGGAAGTTAGAAGAAGTCCGAGTCCGTTAGACGACATTATGAACTGAACTGATATGTTTTCTCTCTGCGCGTGTGTGTACTTCATCGAATACGAGTCGTTCGTTGTATATCTCGAGTCGCAATCAAATGTTTCTTGTATTTCGATCTCCCTTGGCGTTGGAAGTCTGAAGCGCAGTTGAGGCCATCCATGTCGGTGGAAATCCAAAGCCCGTCGCGATTCCTCTGGAAGTTTATACTCAACATTTCATGTGCTAATAGAGTACTTGGGTCGATATACGCAATACCGATCCATTCGACGGTGGACCTTGGTGGACCCGGGCCCTACACATCCTTGCGCCATTACGATGAAACGAATGGAACAATTCACTTCATTGTCAACGAAGTAGCGTATATACATGTGGAGGGATTATTTAATACAGTGTGTCCTTCCTCCTTTGCCCCGTACGTCTCCTCCCTCACTTGCGGTTATTCATGGAGAGGATCTGAACAAGGCGAATGCTACGTGTACGCATGAGCAACAGCAAAGACCAAGTGCAAAAATACTCACAAGATGTTGATCATATCGAGCTGCAGGCCGATGGCCTCGTTAATGGGGTCGCGCTTCATGAGCCCTTGCTCGACCATCCGCGCGTGCATGAGGATCTTTTGGGTGCTGTACCGCATCGATCAGCGAAGAAATAAACAGGATTAGAGGACAGAGACGTACTCATACAGCACAAAGCCGCCGAATACGGCCAGGCCGCCGTAGAGGTAGATGGACTCGGTGACGGCGAGGGCGCGGACGGCGGTCGGGGAAGGGCGAGCGGGGCGAGGGCGCTGAGGGCGACCACGGAGACGCCGGCGAGGAGGGGACCGCCGAGCATGAGGTACTTGTCGTTTGCGGCGGTCGCACCGACGTAGGACAGCGCGCCGACAACACCTAACGTGTATAGGCCGGCGCGGGCGAGGACGGCGGGGTTAAGGAAGAATAATGGAGAGAGTGTGGCAGCTTGGAATCCGTTGAAGGTCTGGACGCGAAAGAATTAATCTACAGCAGAGATGGAGATAAGGAGATGAGACGCACCAGCCAGAAGAAGTGTTTCTGCATGGTGTTCTCGGGAGGCGTGTAGAAGACCCCGAGCATCGACCCAATGCCGCCGGCGAGACTGGCACCGATGACGACCCACGGGTTGGCCGCCATTATGCGGTAGGCCACGCCGGAGGTAAACATGGCACGAAGCGGCCGCGGCGGTAATAGCGAGTCCCGCCCGGTGTACGCGAAGCTGGAATTAAGCAGCGAGCGTTCGGCTGGGGAGAGGCCCTCGCGCGTCTCGCGATTTAAAGCACATCGAGTAATACAACTGTGCCGGCGACACCCCCAGCAATGAGAGCAATGCGCTGCCATGGAAATCGGCTTGGCAGTCTCGATAATCGGGACTTCGGTCGAGTACCGGGGAAATTTCAACTTGGAGAGAGACTGGAGGAGACGCGCTGTTTCTGCAGAGTCTGCAGTACGTTTGGTTTAAAGTTGGAGAAGCTGCGGATATTCGAGCGAGCAGCGCGGCCAACTGAAGGCCCAGCAAGTGGCCGCAGCGACGACAGACCCAGACGCAGCATGAGAGACGGAGGCAAGAGGTTTGTGAGAGTGGCGGATGCCGGGCTTATATTTGAGTCGGCAGCCATCGGCATCGGTGTGCGTCATTCCGGCTTACTCCGTTCTGGAAAGCTCTCTCACTTTCTGTACTCCGAGTCCGAGCTCGGGAACACGGATGCCCTCAGACCACATACTTTTGTCAGCTTTCGGCCAAGCCAAGTCGAGCAGTTAAGATCCCCTCGATAAGCCAAATATATTATTCAGAATCGTTATCGACGTGCAGCAAAGGTAAAATCTCTGGATTACACAGTTAGAGGAAGCCTTCCGTGAGGCTGAGCTGCTCACATTAAGAAACCAATGTGGAAAACTCGAGGCCCTCAGACCTGTATACTTGCATCCGTTTCTCGAATTTCCGGCTAAATTTCCGTGAACTCGTGTAGCGCACATTCTTGAGACGCACGACCGCCGGAGGAGAGGGCATCGCAAGCAGATCTTCCTCTGTCCACCACCGCGACTCGACCAAATCCTTGAGGCTTGTCTCCTCAAAATCACAACGAAGCGAAGAGAGCCATAACACCTCGAGCTTGGGTGCAAATGGCGCGGGATCGAATTGAGAATAACGCAGGGCTGCGAGAAAGGCATCGTCGATGCAGTTGGAGCAGTTGTATACCTCCAGCTGAGTCATATTCTGGACATGGTGTATGACCGCCTGCAGATCTTCCGATGTGAGGGCGCAGTGGTCGATTTGGAGGTGCTGGATGAGCGGGGAGCGTATCTGGAACATCGTGAAGGCCGGCTGGGACCAGGTAATCACCCCCGAATGATATTCGCCGTAGAGTTTGAGCGATGTCAAATTGGGGAGATTCAGGCGCTGGAGAAACGGCGTGAAATGCTCGTCCGAGGAGGTGTTGGAAATGTGGATATCGAGACTTTGTAAATGCTCGAGGGTGACAGTGTCCGTCGCTGAGACGGACACGGACTCTGGCCATCCCGACATGCGCAGCGTGGCTGAAACCAGATTTGAACAGCGCACGATGATGTCGAGACACACTCGAGGCGATTCCTCGGCAAGGGCGAGAGTCGTAAGTTGCGACCAGGGCATGAATGTCTCGGCGTTCTTAACGTGCCAAAGAGTTACCCGGTGCAAGCGAGGCGCGAGCCGGAACGCGTTCCCACTGGGATGAACTTCTGGCTCGCCACCAGCAGTAGACGTGCCACGCAAGTCTAATGTTTCCAAGGCCGTCAGCGCACCCGCAGGAATTTGAGCGAGGGTCCCAAGTAGTTTGGTGGATAGCGTTAAAGAGAGCCACCTATGCGGCACCGCAAATAACGTATCCATGAGAGGGCCAAGATTAGCACCGGCGCTGGCGTCGTACCCCGATCCAAGGGATACGGGGAAGGGTAAGGGTGCGGACCGTTCCAAAAAGAATTTCGAGGCTGGTAGCAGCGCTTCCCCGGGCCTTTTGTCGTGAAATATCGGGAGGAGCCTGACCCAGAGTTCGGGGGTATTTAGAGCTGCATGTCTCCACGACGAACAGACGTGGGTCAAGACCCAGACATCCTTGATCGACGCGTCTGTCCATCCATCGCGATGATTTCCCGCATCGAGGGTGTGTATGAAGATATTCCCCAGTACTGCGCTGGGGAGAGTCCGCACCGGAGCTGTTATCAGCTGCAATGCAGCGATGATGCTATACTCCCGAGCCTGCAGGCGCCTTAGGTCCTCGATCTGGGACTCGAGACGCGTGATGTTCGCGCGACATTCCAAAATCAGCTCTTGCGCTCGCTCCTTGGCGCCTTTGGCTGATGATTGCGCGAGAAGAAGGGCAGTTGAGAGAGTTTCTGCCATTCCTGAAGAAACGAATTCAAGTAGAGGAGTTTGCGAGCCGCGTGAATTCACACAAGCTTGTGTGGATGAGATTCAAGTTGTGCACGATCTTCTTTTCAGGCAGAGAGCTTGCTAGTCGCCTCGTGGTGCGGTGGATCATCTGCACTGGGATCAGATTGGGGTCGAAGACAAGCAGATTGTGCCATCTAATCTACACTGCCACCTGCGGCCATTCTCTGCTCTTCAGCTTCCTCGTCAGGCTGGCTATGCGTCTTTTGATTGCATTTCTTTTCTCTCGTGCATTAGAGCTCATTCCTCCAAACCCTTGGACCTTGGTGGCTTTTCGTCAAGTCGTCACAAGAAAGATCTCTGCTTCTTTCCCCTTTATTGCTTCATTCATCTCTAAAATCGCGGTGGATGTTTGCAGTGGGCGCCTACTAATACTACGGCCGCGCGTATCAGCGTCTATCGGCCTACGAGCGCCTAGTCAGCATCAACACGCCCAGATTATCGATCAACAAGTCCTGGCGCCGTCTCACGGTCTGATCAATATCCCTACAATTTCGCACTCTTATTATTGCACGAGTCACTCCATGGATGATCAGTCTAGGGTTCAGGAGGGACTTCACAATATAAATTGTAGCCCCAGTTGCTCCCCCCACTACCTCTTGGCTTTTCCTCGACGAGCCAAGATAATGCCTCAAAACTCTGAGGTCGAGCTCTTTCTGCAACACGTTCTGCGCTGCCTAATGACCCAGGAACTTCTCTCGACGATCTGTTAAAACCGGCTATCGAAATCGAGCGTGAATTATGGACCCTGTTTGCCACTGACAAGTCCCATGAGCGCTTAACCGACGCCCACGTTGGACTAGTCGACGTCTTCGACGCGCCAGACAGCATCCGCACCACTCGTGCTCGACTCGCGGACAATGAAGATCTTTCTGCGCGCTACATCATGCCATTGACCCAGGAAAACAGACGGATTAAAGGACCGTGTATGCTCAAGGACCTTTCGGACTTCAAGAAGAACTGGGACGTCTTCACTGAGGGATCGCTTTCGCGGCTCGACTGGAACAATGTCGCCGCTGCTGGCGGTGCCGTTCTTGCATGTCTCCTTCCACTTCCCGAGGCCGCCAAAGGCTCGAGGCGCAACATGAGGAAGCATTACCACGCTGCTAGGCTCGTGCCAGCCGTTATAGTGCGCACAATGACGAGCGCGCAAAGTATTGTGTACTATAACGGCTGGAAGCACTTAGCCGTAGATTGACAGATGGAAATTTCAAACTCCGATTATACCATATTAAGAATTACCGCCGACGGTCCGTGGACCGATCAGCGCCATCAACCCCCCTATCTCGCATGTGATTATCGCCCCCTTGCTCTCTCTCCATAGCTATGCGCGAGCATTTAAGAAGTATTATATCCATATAGATTCCTATTTACAACTCGGTAGTATTATATACATATTAGTGGATTACTATTTACAACTCGGTTTCTTCCATTGCCAATATTGCCTCAGTAGCCATTGCAACAAAGTCTGAAGGATCAATCCCAGCTGGGAATTCTTCTTCATCCAAGACCAGGTCACCAAGATCGAGATCAAGGTCCTGACCGTAGTTGTCGGGGTCGGCGAATTCGTCATCGTCCACTTCGACAGGGCACGCAGATCCGTGGGCGGTTACCAAGGTTTGTCGCCTTGCGATTGTCGGGACGGAAAGTCTTGAACGCGCGAGCCGTGTTTGCGTATGCAGCTCCGGTTTCCATGAGATCGCGTGCCGTAAGCGCCAAATCATTGTCCGCGCGTTCAGGATAGACTGACTGCAATTTGTGCAGCTCGAGGTAGTCGCGGATAGCGCGGATATCCTTCGCTGTAGAGGGGTTGGAGTGGGATTTGCTGTTATGGGGAATTTTGTATTCCAGCTGCACGCGCCCGAATCACATCTCGAAGCGCAAATATGGAAACCGAGATCATTCCGAGCCATTCCCAGCTTCGGTTTGATCCTCGGGCATTGTAGATGACCTGTGTTCGATTTTAGGACTTGATATTCTGTTCATTCTAAGTCGCCTACCTTCAGCCAGAAGTTCTGATGTTCTTGCAAAAGATCCATCTCCTTGAAGCCAAGGAGTTTTCCGCTCAAATTTGCGAGCCAATTCATCAGGTAGGCCTCGCTGCAATAGAATGAGTAAAGAAATTTGAGGAGGAACTGTGAGAACCGAGCCGTACCGCAGTTTGGGATGCATGGATTTGAGTTCCGTCAGCACACGGAAGATCGCGTCTGCATATTTCGGCATGTGGCCAGTTCCACGGAACATTACCATCCAATGAGCGCTGACGCACAACACTCCTCCAACATCCCCGCGCTTGACAGCTGCTCGGAGTGCCAGCAGTGTGAGAGCGTCGCGGTTGAACAAGCTGATGTTTTCAAAGATGGGATCGCGCTTCGAGGCAGGTTGGCGTCGGAGTTTCGACACTCGACGTGCCGAGCACAGCTGCTGATGCACCTTTGCTGCCCACGTCTCGCACTGACTGCCAGTCCGGCACCGACTCAGCCCACTCCTCTATCGTGTCGCGTGGACAGATGATACGAAAGCCATCGAGAATGTGGCGGGGAGGGTGAGATCAATCATTAGTTCGTACGCCGGTCGGAAGGGTGGAAGCTTTTTCGACTTCCAGCCCGCAGTGATTGGTTTGCGGCCGAGAAGACTGTTAATCTTCCACAGAGACCACAAAGATTGCTGTTTGGGGTTCCCCAGTGCTCGTTCACGGTCATTCGTGTGCCCGCTACCTTTTCATGGAATATTCCGAGCTGCTCTTTCCCGTACCGCCCAAGGTTATCGAGAAGATCAATGTCATCGCGGCGGGAAGCGGCGACCTTTGGTTAAGGTGAGTAAATATCGCCCGTAATAAGTAACAGAGATTTGTTGCAGACCTTATCAAACAGAGAGGCGCTCAATTGGTCCCCGGCGCAGATAACAACACCGTGCCGCTTGATATCGTCTTCAGTCATTTTCAACGAGCTTCGGAAGATGGTTGCGAAGACATCGAATAGTTCCATCCAGGCTTGACTCATCAATTTGCATCGCCGGGAGGGTACACTGCTCCGTGGTATGGACCGGGATTAGGAGGATGCTGGGAGGCTCGGAAATCGAGTCCGGGAAAGCGCGCTCGAAGAATGGGGTAGGCCTGAACAAGTATATCTTCAATGTGCCACCGATGGAGTGTCTCCAGCTGTTGCACATCCTCCAAAGACGGCAGGAGATCGTCAGCAGTGAATTCCAGCACAGGCAGGCGCGTTTTTCGAGGCGGTAGAATTTCGAGGGGGAGGTCACCGACAGCAAATCCCGAAAGAACGATGAGAGTCGCGGTGGTGCCGTTGTCGAAGTGATCGTTGGAACCAAGGCGTTGCTGCCCGACTCGGAACGCAAAATTAAGGTTGTCCCAAATGAGCATGAACATACGCTCGTGCGCAATCTTCTCTAACCGCCGCCAACCGTTCCTGCCCTAGATCTTTGACCTTTCGCAGCGTGCTTCGATACGACAAGCAGATCCCTGCATGGTTGAGAACCTCAAACTGCGAACGCGTAGCGCCGCAAGCGAGGAGGTAGAACGACATTGTCGTCTGATATTCAGACGACTTCTCATTTCGCGTCTGCACCAGCATGCATATAACAGTGGAAAGGACTTAATATTGGATTAAAGTCTGACAATTTTTGACAGATTTAACAACGTACCAAGTCGACGTCCCGCCGCTTCTCCTTCCCAGAGTTCTCCGTCAGCTTCCTCCCGCGCCAGCGAGCGAAGAAGGATGCAAAGAGTTGGCGCGAGATACTCAGCATCAGCGAGGATGCGTTCCAACGAAAGCTTTCCAGAGTAGTGCTGACTCCTTGGCCTTGTGGTGGTCTAAGAAGCTGTGCTAGCTTCGCGCCCTCCTCCTTTAAAGTCCTCGCCCCGCTACCTTGCTGATCCACCTGGGAAACAAGCTCTGGCTGACGAGCGCGAATGAGTTCCAAGAGCTCAGTCCCCATGGTTTATCAAAGTTTGGGACACTTGCGACGACTGGTGCTGATCTTTAGGTTGCCAGCAAGTCCGCAAGAAACTCGTGCAGTGTTTTGTAACCAGCGGCCTTCACTGTGTCAAGAACCTGTCCAATGCGAAGCGTTGAGGTCGCCCTCCTCTCTGCCTCCTCTTCCCGCTCACGCTGCGCCAAGAAATTCGGCCTTTGCCGCCGCCTCCTCGCTGCTGCTTCTCTTCCCATTGCCTCCGTGCTTCCATCCTCGATGCTTCTGTAACCTGTCTGAGGAACGCGTCGTGGTCTTTTCTGAGGTGGTCCAGGACGTGTTGATGAACTGTCCGGAGTTTTCGTCGTTTGCTTTCCGCTTGCTAGCCATCTCGAATTAGGACACGCGTGTCGTGACGCGTCGAATTATAGCGCGAATATATAGGCCAGTGCGGTGAAATTATAGTGTGGTTAGGGTTGGTTAGTGGTGAGTTGTCAGCCGATGTGGGCCAGGTGAGCATCTGATGACCCGCCAGTGCCAGTGAGGGCCAGCGTCATGCGCGACGCGACGAGGAAAAAAGAGTGATGGCGCTGATCGGTCCCGGACCGTCCGGCGGTAAGTCTTAATATGGTATAATCGGAGTTTGAAAATTTCCATCTGTCAATCTACGGCTAAGTGCTTCCAGCCGTTATAGTACAACAATACTTTGCGCGCTCGTCATTGTGCGACACTATAACGGCTGGACACGAGCCTACACGTGCTGAATATCCATCATCGGACATTGATCTGTTTCTGTGTGGTCTTTCGCTTGACGAGGTGCGCCACGGTGTGGGCTGCCCCTGAGTTTTATTAAATGATGGTTCAGACCGAGAACAAAATCAAGGAGATTTACGAGGCCGTTCGAGAGGCCATTCCACATGACGTGACATGTGCGCACAAAAAACACCGTGTCGATAATTTGTGCGTATTTTTTGACCTGCAACAGCACAGGAATGAACGGGCAACAGCACAGTATCCTTATCGTTCGGTCCAGATTATCCTGCGCCAGTATAGCAGCCCAGCCGAAGTGCTGGTAGGGTTTGATATTGATGCAGGCTGTTGTCTATATGACGGTTCGTATTTCCTTTTCGGTTCTCCACCCCGCTAACATGTCTGGGTAGGATCCGTGTTTACGCAAATCCAAGAGCAATCGTTGCGATGATGCGCCAAGCAAACACAATCGACCCAAACCGACGTTCGTCGTCTTATGAAGTTCGGTTGACCAAGTACGCTGCCCGCGGCTTTGAGGTTTATTACCCTGACCTCAGGCGAGAGGATATTGATCCAAGTAAGACATGTAATTGCCCATTTATTCCTCGCTAAACCGCGACAGATTATGAACGTTCCCTGAGGCGCGTCGAAGGCCTCGCCCGGTTGCTCGTTCTTGAGAAGTTTGCAAACTCGGATGTACGCTACACGTTCCTAGACTCCCGACGCACTCTCCGAGGGCGGCCCAATCCCCTGCGGAAATACAACAAACGTAACCGACGCCTCATAGGTGACCTGAAGGCTGAACTGTCGTTGGTGGACATGAGCGAATACGATGTGTTGTCCTTACATATCCCATATGGGCAGGGCTGGGATGCTCGTAGATAGACAAGCTTGTGTATCAGACTGTAAGTTTTATGTCCCTGACTTCCAGCGCCAACTTTGATTTGACGATTCACCAGGATCTCAGCATGAATTGTAAGCGTAATTTCCTGCGTTCGGTTCTATGTCCTCGATATATATATATCTCACGAATCCAGCCACATTAATCCGAAGAACAAAGAACGACGACTCCACCGCCATCCCGCATTTTTTGGTACGGCTGAAGAGTGCTTGGAAGATTGCTGCGGCGTGCGTTGATTCGTCCTTTGCGGAACGTAGATTTCCTAATACCAAACTAGACCTGCCCTGAGCCGATTGACGAGGATGAACACAAGACGCAGGAGGAAGAAGATCAGTATTACATCCGCGGCCGCATCTCGTGGGTCCAAGTCTATGAATCGTTCCTGCGCCGAAACCCACCTAGCCACCAGATTCATTCCGATCAACTATGGGCGCAAATCCTTACCTGGTACTCTCAAGGCCGTGGACGAGGCCGAATGGATTGTCCAGGCTTACTTCG
>JARKIC010003341.1:0-25633 GCA_029378375.1 Mycena olivaceomarginata | reverse complement strand
ATCACACTGGGGGCAGTGCCGTGGATTAGTTCATGGCATAGGACCGACACTTGCCATAGCACTTGCCATGGCAATCAAACCTGGCAAGTGCCCTTTGTTCTATTTTGGTTTGATTCTGGATTTGGTTCTTGGGACCACGGATCATCGGGCCCTTGTTTGAACAGAAGCTATGGACATCTGGTGCAATAGGAGTCTTGCTATACTCCCCGTAAATGACAGCAGCGCCGCTTACTTAGAATAAATTTTACTTTGTAAATTTACGGCGGCAGAGCCAGAGATGACGGTTGATGGCCGCTTTTATGGAGGTCCTAGGCTGCCATTCCAAATTCAGAAAACTCCGAAAAACAACTGTCTGAGCCACCAAATGTCCCTGTCTTTGAGCTAAAATAAAAATTGACAGCCTTGGTTATGGAGAAGGGAAAATGATCTTTGTGTTATCCAGCACAGAATTGTTTTTATCAGTTGCACAGATCAACATGCACCAACCTTACAAAGCCAAAGAATGAAGCAGAACAAAGATCTAAAATAGAACAAAGAGAGATTGTGTCAGTATGCAAGCTCTGCCATGGCAAGTGTCGGTCATATGCCGTGAACCCACGGCCACGGCACTTGCCTCCAGTGTCACGACAGGTCTCGATGGCCTACAATCTGCTCAGTTCTCTGGAATATCCGGAGTTCGAAGGAGTCTACCGCACGGGAGCACAGAATATCCGGCTCTTGGTAGTCTCTTGAAGAGTATAGACAGTAGTCCACCACTCAAGTAATGCTCGATCCCACCAGGACAAGTGTACAATGTTCTCCCGGTTGTGAGTGCTCCATGAGCCTTACATCGGGACAACAACTGGAGTAAGTGTGTTTTGAGTGCTTGAGCTTTGGATGGGACACAGGGCACAAATTGACACACTCCGTCTGACTTGGCCTTGGGAACACCGAAAGCTTGCATTGTAAGCGATAGCTACACCGAGGTAGGGGATTTCATAATGAAGTATACAAGATGGTAGCAAGCAATATTACAGGTCGTTTGTCAGGGGAACCCCCACCTCGGCCGCTTCGGACGGTTTTCCATCCGGACCCGATCTGGATGCTCTGGCTGCTTCAGGCGCTTTGGACGCTTTCCATCCGGACTGGCTCTGGATACTCCAGATGGTTTTCTGCCTGGCGCTCCGGATACTTCTGTGCCCTTCCATCTGTCCACCAAACCACGCGGGACATCCGTCCGCTCTCGTTGGCACGTGCTGTGTGATCAGGCCCCGATCACTGTAGATACCTCCAGACACATGCTACCGGGTAGTTAACAATTAGTATATAAGGTTTCACCTAGCATGGAATCCTCATCCTTTCTTCTCTTCAGATTCCCCCGCTAGGTGCGTAGTATTTCCGCTCCTGTATTCTAGTACCTATATTTATACTTCGGATTTCCCCGCTAGTTTCCGTGCCCTGCGCCGAGCTTAAGGTTGCCCTTACATTGTTTGTCAGTTGGTCCCAAGGCAGTAAATCAAAAAACTTCAGCAACTCCTCCCACACACTTTTTCCTTCCTGCTGCCCACAATTCCTTGACGTGTTTCTCGCACGAGGGACAGAACTTAGTAGCGGTGCTAGGAGTCAGGCGGGACAAAGCATAAAGAGGCAATGTCTGCGCGCATGTTTGCGAAGTATTGGCCCATACCATGGTGCATGTTTCAGGATCAGTGCAATTGTCCTGGCTCCTCGACCATAGCCAATCAAGTGTGTAACCAGTCTGTGACTGAACCTTGAGGAAGGCTTCACGACCGAGAACACATCGCCGTTGGTCAATTGGAGGCAAGGAAGCCCAAGTCCCATCCTTCCTTGGGATGCCTTCGAATAAGGATATCTGCCCAGGATCAACAGGCTTAACGTGGTCATCAGGAAGGTAGCTCACTTGATTTCTGTAGTAAATTGCGCGGTAGTATGCGCATGGAAGAGCTAACTCTATATTGTTCTCTCATCGCCAACGTCAACATTCGTAGAGAATACCAGGCTCCTCCGAGATACGGGTTGTCCAGTGTACATTATCGGCAGTTATTAGGGCATCGTAGCCCTCGAGAGTGGTTGGGTTTTCGAACATCAGGCGCTCCACCGCAGTATCCAGCAGATCGCGAAAATTGTATTTGTGGCCCAAACAAATGAGAGCAGCAACCACTGCAAACGGGAGCGCTTTCTGGAGCAGAAATATTCTATGGTGCATGGTCAGTGAGAGGGCGACCTTCAACGAAGTACAGTGTTACGCTGTGATAAGGACTGCGGTGTCGGTATCGAAAGATATGTGATTCGAATTCGACTACGTTCGTCCTCTAGAGGGGAAGGTATAGTCGAATGATAGAGCGGAAGGTCGGTGCGCGAATCGGCCTTGTATGAGTGATAGGTGTGTGGTGTGTGTGTGAACGGGGGATCGTGGAGACCGTTCGTCTCCTAGGTGTGGACGTGCGCGGCGGACCTGTTGTTAGTGAAACGGTAAAGAAGGTGTGAAATGCCTAAACCTGGCTCCCCGTACGAGAGTACTGGAACCCTAAATGCGTTGCCCTGCCTGCTTTCCTTCGTGCGCTCTTCCCCTTAGAACCAGCGCTGGAGATGCGATGTGTGTCGCACAGACGATGACACCGACGTTGTTCGGTCGACGGCGAGACGGTTGGTCTCGTTGGCTATGGACGGCGATTTATGTGATGGCTTCTCTCCGGGCCTGTTTTCTACAGAGCGAGGCTCGCGAGAACGGTGATCCTAATCGAGGAAGCCTGGGATGGTGACACCGGGTCCGGTGAGGAGGGACCCTGCTGATGGAGGTGTGAGAGGTGAGACGCCGATGAACGAGCGAATGCAAGATGTGTGGCCTGCCTCCGGCAGTGGGCGAGGAGGAGGGTGCACGAGAGGTACGAAGTCGGGGAAGGCTGGGAGTACCCCTTAGATTGAGCTGAGAACGGTACAGAAAGTGGGGAAACACCCCGAAGCTACTTCTGCAGGCCGGAAGGTACTGACTACTCCTACTAAATGCGCTCCCTTTTATACCTCCTCGACGACTTCCCACGTTTCCAGAGGTGCCATGCGGGTCGCAGGTGTTTCCAGGGGGCAGGGGACGTCATGAGGCGTTTCGGGGTGCATATATGACAGGAGAACGGACCCTCTGTGAGGAGACTGATCGTCTCTGGGTGCGCGCGAGGCGCGGTGAGGCCAAAGACCTCGGAATACGTCTGGAGCTCCAGGCACGGCTGGTAATTGCGTCGGTGGGTGCTCGAGTGCTCAGGAAGGGGGAGAGACGGATGGTCTCCTCTCGGCTAGTCGATGCGTCGTGTGAAGTGGGGGAAGGGCTGTGTCGGGATATCCTCTGCCTCGTCCGATGGGTCGGCGTCAGGCACCGTCCGGTGTGGGAGAGCGTCCGAGAACGGAAACGAGGGAACGTCGTGCGCCAGGGGACCGGTCGTATCCTGTTGGTGGACGGCGCGACGAGGAGCGCCGGTTCGTTGGATGCAGAAGGTCACGTCGTAGGCGTCAAGAACCCGTGGGTCGTGGCGTACGGGTCGTATCCGTGTGACGATGTGCAGGAGCGAGCCCGAATGGCGGGGGAGACGATGCGGATGTGGGGAGAGCGGTGGTCTCGTTCGGAAGCTGCTTCCGGTAACGTAGAATCCCATTTAGGAAGATCCGTCGCGTACGTCCGAGCTCGTCCCGTTACTCGTGCAGATGGTTCGCAGGGGCCATGAGGCGACGAGCGATGCGTAGCACGCTCGGAGACCTCACACCTCCACATAGTTTTAATATCGACCGGCGGGGTCGATGTTATAAAAGAGCGCCGCAGGCGCTCCTTGTTAACCAAGCCTCCTTCGATATGGACTGCGCCGCATCCCGTCGTTTCACTGCTACGAACGTTTCCTGGCTGTCGAGTCGATTCTTCATTCCACGAGGTGGTCTCGCTGACTTCCTCCTCTCAACAATATTCGACTGAAGCTGTTCCTGCTGATCCCGCAAATATTCACGGACGCGTATGTCGCCGACACTGTCCGATTTTATGACGACGCCTCAGAGGGAAGAACTGCGCTGTCGTGTCTGCGAATGGTTCGCCATGTAGTGAGTATCGAAACGTCGATGCACAGCGGGGACTGATTCACAAAGCAGATGTTCGCCGCCAAGATTCGGCAGAAACGAGCTCCGCGTATTGTACACCGTCCCCGCGATACCGTCGGAGGCGGCGTGGATGTTCCATGTGATGCAAGTGATTTTCGTCGTCGTTGGCTTCGACACCGAGGCGAACTGTCCTTCGAAGGCCGACGGATCCCCTGTCTCGGCGGAATCGGAAGGCGCGGCGGCGCAATCGCAGGCGACGTTCTTCCTTAATTGGGGCGCTTTCCACGTTCTGCGATGAGGATGAAGGCCGGCAAGGCCGTCTTCTCGATTATCCGGAGTATGACCCTAGCCATTGGGTGTCCAATAATTTCGCCTATCGCAGCCGCCCGACGAGCTTCTTGCCTATCCCTGTCGAGATAGCCTAGCTGACTCGTTCGAGTATAAACAAGGCCATCGCCCAATGGCGAGGAGCGTGGCATGGAGGCGCCGGCTACTGGGGTCTGTGTGTTCTGCGCGACCATAGTGCAGCAGCGCATCCTGCGAGAAGGCGCCGAAGCTGACGGTGCAAAACTTGTTGGACGAAGCGGATCGGGCGGCCAAGGCAGCCGGTCTCGCCGCTACGGAAACATTGTTCATCGCCTCCTCAAACGGGGCCTACTCGTCGCAGCGTGCGTGTGTTGGCGTCGCAGATTAGTGGAGAGGGGGATGCCCGGCGCCATCGACATCGATTTCTTCGTTAAGGAAGAGAAAGGGCAGGAGCGAGGTCGTCCCCTAGTTCGCTGCCGGAGCTGGTTACACCGCCACCTTCGAGCGAAGAGTGAAGAGGAATTATCGTAGTTGAGTAGAGGCGCAATTAAAAATTTCTGTGTTCCACACTAACGGGTGTCTCCTGAACCGGAATTGCGAGGAGAGCAGCCTGGTAGGAGCGAGGAATCGGCGGGAGGCACCTGTGGTTGTCGAGGGGAAAGAAAGGAGGGTCGCGTGGACCTGAATCGGGCGTGATCGAGATATACTTCCACTGGTTTCATAAGAGGAGACCAAATATCTCCTCATCATTCCCCTCTCCGAAAGCATCCCCTTAATGCCGTGCAAGAGCGTCGCAGCGTACCGCCGCCATTTCGAGCGTCTCCTCCTGTCGGATGAGGAATTTCAGAACCTGTCCTGGGAGCCTTCAGGCCGTCTCGAGGAATTCTGTCGTGAAAGGCTGCGTCCAGCTCTTCTACTAGTGCACCGGTGCACCCTGGAAGGCACCGACCCTCGAGTAATCAGTACGGATATTCCACCCGGAGAGAAGGATGAGCGGCTCATTCTTCTTCGTCTCGTCGGCACTACCGTGAGTGCTGGATTTTTCTTCAATGGGTTTTTCTTCAAAATTTCGGCATAATCATATTGACCATAATTCGGGGCAGAGATTTCTTTCGCGTGGGCGTCTTACCCGCAGTGAGAATATGCGCATCCCGGAACTCGCCCGCCACGTTCCCGCAGCGCAGATTACTGCTGCCATGAAGAAGTACTGGGTGCCCGGGGAGACCGCCGATCTCTTCATGTTAATGTTGCTTGCGTTCGACCCGCCGCTATCAACAGACGCGGGGAGGATCGAAGGGCTCTCAGCGTCGGGTATTCCATCCTAATGGACCTCTACCAGGCTGCGTCCGAGCAGGCACTGGAGGACGGGTTGTCCGACCGACTTCGCCAAGTTCCGTCGGGGAAAGGAGCTTCGTCTCGACGTCCCGCTGGAAGGAAGGTAATCCCGGCCGAGCTCCTCCCGTAAGGTGAGTACGATTCGCCAATTTCCCAAACGAGGGGAGACTCTCGTTCTCGCACATTCGCCTGACGAAATTTCCAGTTTAGGCGATGATCGGACGGGATCCGAATCCGGTTTCGGGTCGAGATGGCTTGATGAGAAGGATTGCCGTTCCCAATTGGGTTAGCCGAGTAGTTCTTAGACAGTTGGTGCGAAGTTCTGCACGGATAAATAGCGCCAGAACGAAAGCAGCAGGGAGAAACCCTGCCCTTTCATCCCGCTGTTTGTCGATGGCTACATCCTTCCATACCCAAGTGTTCGGTGTTTGTGACGAATTTATGAACCTCGATTTTCCGAGTGTGGCGCAGATCGTCGAGCATTCGAATCGGCCTCTCATGGCGGATATCAGCCGGGAGATATTGGAACCTATGTATCAGGCGTTCCTGATAATTTCACGCGGACGCGTATCTGGAATCCGGAGACGAAGTCCGCCGAGAGCGTTGATTCATGCGAGAGAAGACCCGTGTTTATTTAGAGTTGGCGGGTGAGGTCCGCCTCGTGTTGCCATTGGCCAATCGCTGATGGGCGAGACGACCGTGTCTCTCGGTTTCCAGGGGAAGTTATCAGATTTTCTGATCCAACACGATGCGACTGGCGGAGGACCTCTTGATTCCGGCCCCTCGCGTGGCGTGGTTTTGCTGTCGGTAATGCGAGCGGACCAGCTGTATGGATTTAGTGGGGACGAGGTCCGGATACGCCGGGTCATTCTGAGGGGCAAGATAACCTCTCTCTTCCAATATTCGGAAGGCTCCGGCAGCGGGCGGCCGATCGTACAGCCAGCGAGGACGACGCATGTGCCCAGGCGGCAGCACAGATGGCGGCTTTATCCGAAGGTGCTGACGGATCGGGAGAGAATCCGTAGGAGGGGATCGTCGGCGAGCAAGGCGGGTGGTTATAAAGTGATGCTTCCGCAGACGCGAAAGTACTCGAAATTATTTCCTCGAGACCGCAGCTTGTGTACCAGCTGGTACAGTAAGTACTTTTAAAAGAACCATGCTATGGGCCATCCGGCTTTTGTAAAAGCTCCATGCTAGTTAGCAAGGATGTTTTTTTTAAAAGCCCCATGCTAACTCGCATGAGAAAATGCAAAAAAAATGCCCAAATGGGAATCGATCGGCTGACCTTTAGATACTTTTAGTGTCCAGCATTGTTACCACTACACCAAGCAAGTGATACTGGGCCAGGAAGCTACCCCAGCTAGGGTAAGCCTAGGCTTACCCTACCTGGGACTGCTAATACCCAGAACCTAGGGCAGGCAAGCTGCCCTAGGTCTTCGAAAATTGTTTGTCATTGTTTATAATGTGTTCTATAGTGTTTACTAACCCTAACCAGCCTAACCAACCCTAACCAACCCTAACCTTCTAACCAAAAAAGTAAATATACCTGGAAGCCAAGGCACTAACCCCTAACTCTAACCCCTACCCGAACCCTAACCACCCTAACCACTAACCAGGCCCTATGTGGGCCCTACAGGGGTGGTGCAAGGCTTATTCTGAATTTCCATATGGACTATAGATTAATGTGGCTGGTGAGCTGTTATAACTATGATAGTGTAGTGGTTAATACCATGGCCAGAATGATGGCCATCATGGAAAGGTTTTTGGTTCAATCCCCGCCACGGACATCCCTTTTTCCCTCCCCTATGAGGGCCCTTGATAACTAGCATGGAGCTTTTACAAAAAGCCGGTTGGGCCCATGCCTGGTTTTTTTAAAAGCCACTACTGTACCTAGTGTGTGTACTCCTCTCGCTTTTATTTCAGGATGTCGATTCACGGATTCATCACCCCCCCGAACGGTGTCCCAGGCTGTTGTGATACCGCCGTTGCTTTTTGTCCTGCTCGAAAACTTTCGGTCCGCGGAAGTAAATCGTGATGATTATTGCGGGTCGCCTCTAGGGGAGGTGGCCTACGTCCAGAGCTTCCTTCGACCTTTCGCACACATTATTCGGTCGGCCATTCCGAGCACTGTCTGTGGCCCGGACGACATGCCTTTCGGACGCATAGCCGAGCTGGAGAAATATGTCGTGGCGTACCTCGAGCGGGCCGTGAGTGCAGTTCGGCTGTGAAGTCGTCCGTTGCCGCAGGCTGACTGGATCATCAGGCCCTCCTTATGTGATATCGTTCGAGTTGTCTCGTCGCACGGGGCAGTCCATGAAGCTCGATCCATCGGTTTACTGGTGCCTGTCACAGGCCATTATGTTCGACTATTTTCTCGGGAAGCCAACGTATGGCTATGTTCCCGACGCGCGCGAGTCGTTCCTTTCTCGGATAAGTCTTGCGGCAAATCTGGCCAACAAAGCGCGAGGTCCCTCGTCCGCGTTAGATGTTCAACTAACGCCGGATTTCGCCAGCCTCCCGCAGGTACCCTCGTGGAGTCGTTCGCGAATCTCTACGCTCGAATCCCTGCAGTTAATTAATAACTGGGTGTGCGAGAACGCTCTCCTCGAAGACGGAATCGAACAAACACAGAATTTCGGGCGGGCGTTGGAGAAATCTGCGACGTATGCGGACATGGGGTATGGCCTGAACCCGAGCAGTCGCTATTTCATGTAGGAGGGTCGGGGGAGACGAGTCGTCTCGTGTGGCTGTAAAGCGCGTAGGGTTTTTGTTTCGAGATAAATACTCGTAAGGTGGTTTCCTCAATACGAGGTTGCATATGTGGGCTTGGTGTTCTTCTGTCCTAGGGTTTGTAGTCTGCGTGAGTTGTTCCTATATTTCGTAAGTTGCTGTCGGGCAGCTCGATGGCGTCCTGTCAACGGGCGCGAGACCGGCGGTATCCGTATGATAACCGCATCCGTGGGCATATAAAGGGTGGGCTGTTACAGCAGCCCGCATAAAATTTGTCTTTTCGGTAGATGCTGGTGGTGCCCCTTCATGCTGTCGTTATCCAGGCCTGCGGGTCAAAGGCCAACCAAGCGACTCAGTCGTCCCGAACTCGTCGTCCTCTGGATCCATCGCGCGCGCCACCTCGCGCAGGATCTTCATCATACCACTCGCATCGCCGTAGAGGAAGAAACACCGGAGGAAACCGTTGGCCTCATCCGCGACGCCGTCAGCATGCTGCTGAAAAATATGGTGCTCTTGGGAAGCGAGCCTGAAATACGGTTCCTTTGGCGATGCGAACACTGCCGGGTATTTCGTTCCTCCCGAAGGAACGACATTATTTGGAATGGCGGAGCGATTTGTGGACCTGTATGGGTACCATCGGGATACTTCGCCTTTCGACAGAGCCCTTATGTTCGACAACCTGAACACCCTGTTCTGCACGATGGTTTGGACGAGGAATACCTCCGGTTCGGCATCGATTTCCCGAACTTCGATGTTTCCAAGGCGGACCTGGAGCGGTACGGGATTTACGAGTTCATAAAAACCCCGCCAAATCGCTCGTCTCTCCTCCGAAGACCCGGGGACCGTGGTACACCAATTTGGAGATCGCTTGTTGCGATACAATCCGAAACTGGGGGACGAAGCTCGGTACCAATTTCCCGATCCATCGCGAGAGTACGCCGCTACGCGGCCGAACACACTGGTTGCTTCGCCAGTCGCAGAAGTTGCCGACGAAATGATGGAGGAAGAGGAGGATTCGGACAAGGAGAACGAGAGTCCGTAGATAGCAGAGGCTGTTGTAAGATGGTGCTTCCGTAGATGACTCGGGAAGCGGTTATCTCCTGTCCCAACCACCGGAGACGTGAGGTATCGTTCACACGTGACCGCGGCGCGTCCGAGGTATATAGGGGGAGGTGTGGGGTGCCTTTCAACCAATGCAGATCCGCCAACTCCTCATTCGTCCGCCCGGCCCGCATGTGTCCACGATTTCTCGATTTCTTCCCCTCCTAAACACATTGTCACTCGAGGACAAGACATTGGAACTCGTCTGTTGGCGTCCATCGGAAGGCTGGGCGGCCTTCCTCGAGTTTAGGCTGCGCCCTATGGTTTACTTCGTGCATGCCGCGGTGACCCACGATTTCACCCTCATCGGTGCAAAGGCGTGTATTCGTTGGTGGAACTCGACCATATCAAATACTGGGTGGGCGCGTTTTGCTCCACTGCGTGGGTGATTTCGTGCTAGTCGCTGTCCAAGGTAGCTGATTGTGGCCGCAGAGTAGTGTTGCCGCGACTCGAAAAGTCGAGTCACGACTCCGGAAGTCGACTTGATTTTGAGTTCGACTTGACTTGACTCAACTTCGCCGGGCCGAAGTCACTCGGAGTGACTTCAAGGTCGCTCAAGCGGTGAAGTCAAGGGTATTTTTCCAATTTGTTTGAATGCCTACCAGATTACGTAGAAAGATTGTGGAAGACTGTGGATGAAAGAATTTGAAGCTTTCTTTGCAGGAAGTGGTCAAAACATCGCTTAAATGCAGTCACACAAGATCTCTGAGGTGATTTTATTGACAGGATTACTTCACAACGTCTTGACTGACATGATGAATTTTTTTCCGTATTTTTTCAGATTCAATTAAGGCTCAGAACTGGCTCCATTCGCAACTGTGTTGCCGTAACGTCACAGCCTCACACGCTGTCACGGTCGCGTGACATTCCAGTGCAAAAAAAATCTAAAAATTCTAAAACTGTTCTAATTGCACCTGCAGACAAAAAGAAACATTTTATAAAATTACCCCGACTCAAGTCACTCAGGTCGGTCCAAGTCGACTTGCGACTGACTTGAAGGTCGCCCGAAGTCGTCCAAGTGACTCGACTTGACTCTGTTCAAGTCGGCGGTCCAAAGTCGACTTGGCGGCCTCAAGTCGCAAGTCGCGGCAACACTACCGCAGAGATTAATGCGCTCGTCCCGTTGCGCTGTACGTTCGGTGTACATGGACGACGTCTGCATCCGCTATCCACCGTTGTCGGTCTGCCGGGGGAGGTGACAGCCATGTTCGAGATAATGCACAGAGTTTGCTGCTCGCGTCAGTTACCCGTTTCAACCAGGAATCGTGGATTCTCAACCTCGACCTCCTGATTCCTCTGGTAGAAAGTGCTCGCGAGACGCGGGCACTCCTCCGAACCGCGTTTGATTACCCCGCCTTCAACGAGCATGGGCAGCTGCTAATTCCCGACTTCTACTCCGTGGAGGCCCGGCCGCAAGACGTTTCTCCAGAGCGGAACATCAGGGGGCATCCAGTTTCGACCCGATAATCCATCCTGTCCCAAGGGTGACAGGGCCAGAGGTTCGAAGTTCCGCAGTGGCGCGTATCATTACTGTGTTTTGGTTGCACGTGGGGCGCGTCTTGTTTTCGTGTCTTCTTAAATTCCCGTTGAATATATCCGTCTCCTTTACCTTCTCTCGCATACCGTACCCATACGTGGGTTCTCGAAGTTGCATAATTTGGTCGGGGAGATGATCAGTCTCCTCTGTCCTGGGCTGGAAAACCAGCTTCCACCCTCCGGAGCGCTATTTTCCTTTGCCGAGTGATGGTTCCTTTGTGTCATCGTCGAAATTCCTGAGCCGGCCGGGCTTCCTATATCCTATAACCGAAGTGCTGCTGTGCCTGTAGGGCGGATACGATCGATATTGTCCGCATATATTCCGTAGATCCTGGTCGCGCCCAGGTTTGATTGTCGCATCAGTCGTCTGTAGCCGCGTTCTCCTTTTGGTACGATTTTATTTCCCCTTCGGATGTCGATAAGATGATCCGATTGTGGGTCCTAGCGGGCGAGAAGGATCGTCTCCTTCGGCTTTCCTTTTCGGGAAAGTCACGTGACCGTCCTGCCCATATATTGGTGTCGTAACCGATGGAGTGCCGAATTTGATCGACGCGTCTCTTTCTTCCTCTTCCTCCCGTTTCTCGTGGCTCGACGCGTCCGACACGCGTCGCTGTATTCCAGTGGCTCGACTCCCTGGCCGCGTTCCATTAAGGTTGGCCTATTTTCGTTTCGAGGAAGCACATCAAATGATTCCAGTTTTAGGTTCGTCCATTGAACAGTTTTTTGCTTCTTCCATGAATTATGGTTTTGTTTCCGGTTTCGGCTTGTTTCCCTGGCGCTGGCTGCGGTTTGCCACGTCACCCTTTCTCCTCCGTCCTCCACGTCGTTTTCCACTGTTGTTGACTGTCGTTCACGTCTCGCGATGCCTCCCAAGACTCGCTCTCGCACCCGTCTCTCCGCGCACTTGACTCACTACAGCCCTTCACCAGCGTCGTCGCCTGGCGGTCGCACGCGCACCCCGCACCCAGACCCTGTACCCCCAATTATAATGTGCACTGGATTATCCAGAGGTGCACAATGTATTGTACCTGGCTCCAACCAGGCCTAGTGCACATTATAATATGCACCCTGCCCCGTCTATCCTCGGCATCTGACTGCCAGTTCCGGCATCAATGGCATAAGTATTTCTTATTTGTACCTGCTTATATACCTTCTTTATTGGGCTACACATTGATCAACAGCACCTGCCTGTCAATCAACACTATAACAACAATTGATGGAAAGTTCCCAGGCATGTACATCAACTTTGCCATCATTTATCGCCGGCTCTGGGAATTTATTTTGCATTTTGCACAATAACCAGGGGGTCTCTTGCAAAACTGTAAATACAACCAATAGCCCTCGGCCGGCTCTACAACTTTGATTTTGAGTCTATTTTTAGCCAACTTCATCATTTATTGCCGGCTCCGGGAATTTATTTTGCATTTTGCGCAATAACCAGGGGGGTCTTTTGGAAAACCATAAATACAGCCAAATAGATCTCGACAAGCTCTACAACTTTGATTTTGAGACTGTTTTTAGCCAACTGCCTTTTTTGACCACTACGCTTTTGGCCCAAAAAGGAAATTCCAGCGTTTTTCTGCCTCCCTAGCTCAATTCTTGACCATTTTGGATGATCTAACCAGATAGACCTATAGATTTGTGGTCTTTAAAGCCACCTGGGACACAGTATAGCCTATTAGAGAACAATAATAGGGTGAAAATAGTGAAAATCGTGAAATTACATTCTGATCAAGATATCTTGGGTATATACCCCTGCAAATGACTCATGGACACACCATATTGTGTCTTTGGACTGTAAAGACATTCCTCAGATAGGTTATCAGATGCTAATAATTAAAAACATCGCATTTTGGCTGTACAAAGAAATCTATTTTGGCCTTATTATGCACTCCTCCATCATGTGAGGCCTCCCCAAACTCGCCATTTGAACTTGTCTCATCTATATTTAATAGAGAAGTAGGCCATGAATACTTGGAACAAGCAACACTTCATGGTTTAGGGTGACCTTCTTGGATGTACTTGTTCACTATGTTCTGGCTGCCATGGGGTCAAACCTACTGTCAAAACACTTAATACTAGTCTAAGTGAGCCTCAAGAAACAGTTTCTGGGCCAGAATTTGTGACAATATTTGATAGCAAACTTCAACAGTGTGATATGACACTTTTTGCTTGTTTCATGAATAGTGCATTATGTAGGCCAGATAGTGCAAAATAAAGATCAGAAATGGAATCAGACAGTCAAAATACACCAGATTATACTTTACCTCAAGTGATTTGGTTAGGTTTTGGTTGAATGCTGCTTCCGAGCATATGGGTTCAAGAGCAAGTTTTCAGACCATATGCTCACCATAGCTCAAAACACCATCTGGCCAAAACTTGACCAAAATGCTTCAAATAAAGCATAATCCGGTGTATTTTGACTGTTTGATTTCATCTGTGGTGTTCATTTTGCCCTATCTGGTCTCCATAGCGCCCTATTCACAAAATAAGCAAAAAGTGACAATAGACACTCTTGGAGTTCCCCTTACTGTGTGGGCGCTCTTTTTGATTCAGAACTATTCATGTAGCTCAATTAGACTGGAAAGAATATTCAGAACATTGTTTATGACCCTGTGGCATCCAGAACATGGTGGACAAGCACTCACAAGAAGATCACCCTGTACCATGGAGTGTTCCCTGTTTCAGGTGTGCATTACTTACTTTTCTATCCCATATACATGAGAAAGTCCAAATGCTGTCTTTGGGAAGGCCTCACATGATGGAGGAGTGCATAGTAAGGTCCAAATAGATTTTCTTTGTACACCGCCAAAGTGCCCTCAGGTTGCCTGAAGCTGGCACGGTTACACGGTAACCAGATGACGCGAAACCTGGCTCCAGGTGGATGGTGTCTGGGTTCCAGCTGTGCATGTCGGCTGTCCTCACAGGTGTTCACCACATGTCCTGCCACAGAGTAGCTACATGGCTATATAATCTGGATACAGCGAGTATCTAATTCAAATATAATTGGCGCACCGCCGTATCAATCTGCACAATCATCTGAGTCCAAGTCGTACAAATCATCCTCTTCCGAATCGTCTTCCGAGTCAGCAAACAGAATTTCCTCTTCGTCGCTCTCCATGGCCGCCGCTGCCTTCGCCTTCGCAGTTGGTTTGACCTGTTGCCTGGACCGGTTGGCGACCATCAACGCAGCTGGTGCAACTCTGTGTTACTCTTCCCCTGGGCCGCACCTTTTCGCTTCTTGCGTGGCCGTGGTTCCTCTTCTTCTGCATCGGCATCATCGTCCACACGGGCCCGTTTCTTAGCGGCAGTAGCGGCTTGTCGTTTTGTTTGGGTGTCCCGAAGTTCTGCCGCGAGGCGATGATGTTTGGATTCCCGGTCGGCGAAGAGAGGAACAGGGACGACCAGATGCCGAGGGAGAGTCGCACGTAACAGATGGGCGTTATGAAAGCGTGGGGTGTTGATGATGAAACGATCCAGGGATTCGTGGACAATGTATTTCTCAATCTGGTCAGATTCGACGCGTTCTTGCATACGCAACCGCACCCCGCTCGCTTCGCAGTTGGCCGAATGACAGTCATGCTGTACATTGAATTTGAACTTGATATTCTGCACGGTGAATTAGCGCATGTTTTCGAGACAGGATATTGAAAGACCTTGGCGGGGACAATCGAGAATGTTACCTCCGAATCACGACGCACCAGGATCGGCATACCGTACATCTCGTCCCGGGAAGTAAGTACTTGGAACGGCTCCAAGACGACCAATACGATTCCAGCACCGTCAACGAGAATGTCCGAAATTCGGCCAGGTATCGTCGAGTCCTGTATAAACTTGAATAACAAAGCAATTTGACGGGTCGAACGACTCACCTCAGCCATTGGGGACTTGGCAAAAACCCACGAGTCAATGAAACACTCATCTAGTGACTCGCTAACAACAAATTTACATTTTCTTCCACATGGACCTCGGGGAATACAGCCCATAATTCACTGCACGTGCAGCATTTGTAGACTCGAGTGAGTGGCTGACTCTGTCTTTCTGGCCGTGCTCCAAGCTGACAAGTTTGATATCCCCTGCGCAGGCATTAGTCGCAGAAGATTTGGATGTATGTTGAGTCGTACCGTGGTTCACCAGCTTTTTCTCGGTCCCATCCAACGAGTTTCTGTAGAATTGGATGTTTCGACAAAAAATCCCGGACCCCACTACCTGCCTGTGTCCATTTTTGGTCGGCACCCGAAGGCCAAAATCCGCCTGTGAGACGGTGCTTTAAACCCTCTTGGTCAGCCAATTGTATGGCAATGTCTCGGCTCGGCGCAAGGTGATTAGATAGGATAGAGCAAAATCGGAATACTCCGTTGTAGGATTCAAAACCCTCCGAAGCAAGCCCGATGAGAGGGCCGAACCTCACGACGTCAGCGTCGGCGTGGACTAACAGATGGTATTTAATCTTCGTGATGATTTTTGAAGGATCAATGGTTGTAAATGCGTCAAGGACGTTTGCGACGGCAACTTTGAGATCTTGCTGTAGTCAGATCAGCTGGTGCTGTGAAAATTTCGAGATAACACGTACACGATATTCGGCAAGATCACGTATTTCAGTCACCCACATCAGCGCGGCAAGCTCACCGGAAGCCCTCCACGCCATAAATTGGTCGTCACTAACAAGCCCTCGGAGATGGAAGATGTTGGTCTGCGCGATCGTTTTGAACTGGCGTCCAATCAGGGACCCGGCATATTGCATGATATAGGCGGATCGAATCGCGTGAATGGAGAGACCGTCCGTGTTCGTAGATTGAAGGCGAGTGGCATATGTCTGCTTCGCTTCTGCAGACCACGGACTGTGTGTAACGTGCCAGATGTACTTGATTATCCCGAGCAGTATTGTGTGCAGAATCTCGATAGGAGTGTCGACTGCGGGATCGAAACCTACTAGAAATGAATAGACAATCTAGCCTCAACAGCAAGCACACCTTTCATGGTCAAGAAGGGACTGTAAAGTTTATCTCGGTTGTCGACCGTCCACTGAATAAGCTCTTCTTGAATCTCCTCGATAGAACGATCGGGTTCCTCCTTCTTCATCTGCTGGAATCGGGTGATGAGCCCATCAATCCAAAACTGTGTATATGTGTCCTTGACTCCAGTTTCGGTCTGGGACGCTTTCACGGGTTTGCTAACACCAGCGCACGCAAGTTTGACCTGTTTCTGTAATTCTTCGATAATCTGGCTTTCGAGCGAGGGACACCTGCCTTATAAGCTGAATTCAGTGGTGAATTTTGAACTCAGAATGAGCAGATACCTCGAAGAGCGTATGGTATCCGTCGTTTGTAGCCTTATCCTTTTGTGTTCCACCGACTTTACATTTTCGACAATAACAGTTGCCTTTCCCACCGATGTGACCGCAGATCTCACTCTGCATTGGATTATCTGAGAGACCGGTGTCGACGTAGATGGAAAAGCATGTGCTGCCTCCCGACTCATCTTGAACTACGACAGGATCGGTGTGTGTTTCTCTGTATTCATTTTAGCTTAGACAAGCGAAGAAATGAAATAATTTACTCCACCGCAGCCTTGAATTCCACAAACTGCTCGGCGACGCTCGCATTGGGAGATGTCGAGACGAAATGGACATGGAACTCCTGTTGGAGGATCTCCCGCGGCAGATTTTGATGTGTCATATACCCGTTCCAGTGCTTGTTCCAGGACTTCGAGCGATTCCCAGACACGTCGTCGCTGAAATAGTTGATAAAGCTGCTGTACATCGGACGGCCAGCAGCGGCGACACGTTTTGGATTTGGCATACGAGCGGGGTAGCTGGCCTCAACGGTTGATGCTGAAAGAAATAGTGCATGTCACAACACCACGCTGTATTTAAACAATGCTGACGGACCTGCCCAATTCGGAATACTGCCTGAATGCTCAAGATCGTAGTAGTTTTCCGTCAAATCTTTGGCACGGATTAATATCGTTTCTGTATCGACGATTGTGGCCTCGCCCTGGTATGCTGTAATCATGCTTTGCAGATCGTCAAAATAATCCACAAACCTTGTCATTGTATGCGAGGGAAAACGAATCGGCATAAATCCCGCCGCGAAACTTAATCCAGCGGATAGGAATAACAAGATTTCCGTTGGAGAGGCGGGAAACTTCGTTGACATAGTAGTGTGAGACACCAGAGTCGTACATTGGGCTCAAAATGTCGAGATCCATATCTTTCCGCCACTTTTGCGCATGCCAACCTCGCGGATGACACCATCCTCGGGGATTTCGGGATATACGTGGATGTGTTTACGAGTGGAGGGTTTGCCCAGTCCTGAGAAAATCTGTTTAGCCCGAGCGCTAGTTTCAAGGGCAAGTTGGAACCTTGGCAATGATCGCCCTTGGGTCATTCATGAAAAACACATTGCCCTGCACTGATTTGCAAGGAATACTTGGGATTCCGCACTCAGCACGTAGTCCTTTTTGAAACCGTCGGAGATGGTCGAATGAAGGCACATCTTTGCAATGAACCTCCTTCAGAACCCACAGAAAGACTCGCATCAGTGAACTCGACACGCGGAGTCTTGGGAGGTTGTCGAGGGTGTCAAGCAGGAACATCTGTGAAAAAGGTCAGATTTCTATTGGGATATGTCGGATTTTACCCTTGCCATTCTAGACGGATATGGAAACCATGGATTGGAGCGTTCAGCATTCTCGGCGCCGTTTGAATTTCACTGGGTTCAGGTTCCTGGAGTCCTGAGACAAAGGAGGTTGGTTTCAATATTGGAGAGGAAAAATATTCCAGAATAATTGCAAAAGAGCAGCACTCAAGTGGCCGCGCGCATGGCGGACACGAGAGAACGCGACAAGACGAGATTGCCGAATTTAGCAATGGCAATCATGTGACCGAACTTGAACCAACTCTCGACCAACTCACACCACCACACCAGACGACAAACTCACCGATATTGCCCAAGATCTCCGCCAGAAAATCGTCCTCTGGGTCGTCTTCGATCTCTCCTGCTACTGTGTCATCTCCAAACCCCAATCTTCTCGCCATTGCAACGGGATTCCACAAGCCAAACGTCTCTGCTGCCTGCGCAACTCCCGATGTTGTGCCTCTGGATCGTCTGGGGGGTCGCCAGCACTGAACTCAGCCCCATTCACCCGATAATCCTCCCACATCCCCGCTTCCGCTGCGCTCATCCCCGACGATTTAGCGGCAACAGGCCCAGGGAAATGGTGTGCTGCAAACTGGATGTCACGGAGCTCATCGGTCGCCGAATCGGCCTGCCTCTCTCTCTCAAGGTTTTCAGTTCTCCTCTGTATCTCTGCACTCCTCTCTGCCACGAGTCGGACCGCCTGCAAATGTGTCGCAGCCAGCAAATGGGCAGCCGCGCTCCTGGCCGCAATCCATGTTTCTCGGCCAATACAAATTTTACATTGCACTTTGGTGCGATCTTCATTGAATCTGAAGTCTTCAAAACACCCAATTCATGTGAGTTCACCATATCTGATAAACTAGTCTACCTGTCTCCTGAACTTTCCCACTTCCTTTAGGTGGCATTGGGGGAGAGCGAGCGTAAAATGGGCTGGTCCTGGGCTCAAATTGGTAGCTTGAACACGAATCTATGCAAATTCTTAGCGACAACTATCAATACATCCGAACTTCCCGAGTGGACTCGTCGACTCCCTTTCGGCGACATTGGTCAAGAACGAGGCGTTTCTTGGGGCTGAATCGGTGGCTACCCGACCGACAATCTGTCAAATTTACTGCTCTTTGACTTGCTCTCCAATTTTGAGTGCACCCGACCACCGCAAAGCAACTTGTCTGTCACCTTTCAGCGGCATCGGTCCAGTAAACTTCCTGGGGAATCTATCGGTTGCAAGATAACAAGCTCGAGCCGCTGTCCTTGTCCAGCTGTGTTGACCGGCCCCTGCCGTCGCGCACCTGGAAACTACCGCACCCGAAGTCCCAAAAAGGAAGACACAAGATTTATAACTCGACTCTCGTCTGAACTGGCCCCAGCCCACCCGCACTTTACTGCACGCAACTCTACTTATCCTCTCGCCATGTCTTCTCGCGATAGCACCCCCGACGACGACAACATGCGTGCAATGAGGGAGGCCATGGCCCAAAGCTCTCCCCCGAAGCGTACTCACAGCACTATGACTGGCAACGAGGACCCGGACAACGAGCACACCGCCTCCGGCACCACTTCTGGTGTCCGCACCATTGGCACCAACCAAAACATCGTTTCCGCAGCTAGGCAGTATGCGGAGAGAAAGCGGCTGCGCGGTGATCAAGTGACCGCATTAGAAGTCTTTTGAACGTGAGCAGTGCTTTGTCTGCTTTGTCTTTTGTTTCATGGCTTTGGCTCATGACTCTGTTCAAGGAACCCCCCTCCCTCCGCGAGGCCAAGATGCTCACCGACCTTTGGGCCCTCGGAAACCAAGTCGAGAAGATTGTTACGTCGAAGCCCGCCTTCGAGGTCTCGGAGGATTGCGAGGTAATTTCTTGTTATTCAATTTCATGTCTGACAGAGTGTGTAGACAAATATCCGCAAGTACGCGCCGGCTGTCCTGTTGTCCAGCAAAATCAATGTCTACAAGGGCGAAGGTATCACGCATATTCTGACCATATGTGTTCTATATTCCGCATCCCATGACTGACTCACTCAAACGTGACAGGACATCATTAAGAGACACCGGTTCGATCTCCCGCCCGGGGTGGAACACGTTCCAGCCGACTGGGCCAAGGTTCTCGCCATCGTCCAAGATGCCCTCACGCAAACGCGTTCGAAAGTCAAGAAGGAGGTCAGTCACGTAGTCAGTTTCCATTTTAATTCTTACATGTCTTTCCAAGATTGGGTGGAGCCTTAAGTCAACAAATCAGACGACCTTCGTGCGCCACTCGCTCAGCACAAGAATATTTACCAGCTCGCGCAAGCCATCGTCAAGGGAACCCAGTGTTCCGTCAATGTCGTTCTCTGTGCTCGTATCGCCGTCATGGTAGGTCTTCATCTATGCTGTCGTCCTGATCTTAGCCTCTTCCAGCGCGCTGTTTATCTCGAACATCCCGGTTCCAAGTTCTGGGACCAGATGGACAAACGTCTCGCGCGGATCCGCAAAATGGGCGGAAACGATGCCAAGAAAATTACAAAGTACTGGCGCTCTGAATATTATCCATGGACCTGTATTAACATTGATTATAGGGGATTCCGCCAAGCGTTGGAGGCGGACCAGGCTAAGCATGGGATTCAAGACAGCTACGAACTCGACGAGACGGTCGTCGATGAGTTCCAACAAAAAATTGATGATCTCATTGATATCCGTGCTGTCGATGCCGCGACGAGTTCCGCGCAAGGTGATGCTGCTGCTGTCGCGTGAAATGTTTACTTTCATGTACTCGCAATACAAATAGATTGATTGATTCACACCATCGTACAATATCTGTCCGTCTATCTGAGCTACCGCTGAGCTATATCTGATATCATAGCTAGCCACCATCTTGACTCGTTGGCTGGTCACCAGCTGAACGCTGGCCCCATGCTGCACCCATTGACATGATTTCCTGGCGACACCTGAGCGGCACCTGGGATCCGCTCTTTTACGACATGCTGTGCGCACATTTTTGTCAGCTGCCGCCTACGTGTCGGCACTTTGGCGGTGTATAGCCAAAATGTGCATGTTTTTATTTATTAGCACCAGATCACCTATCTGAGGAATGTCTTTTCAGCCCAAAGAAACAATGTGGTGTGTCCATGAGTCATTTACAAGGGTATATACCTAAGATATCTTGATCAGAATGTAATTTAACTATTTTCGCTATTTTCACCCTATTATTGTTCTCTAATAGGCTATACTGTGTCCCAGGTGGCTTTAAAGACCACAAATCTATAGGTCTATCTGGTTAGATCATCCAAAATGGTCAAGAATTGAGCTAGGGAGGCAGAAAACGCTGGAATTTCCTTTTGGGCCAAAAGCGTAGTGGTCAAAAAAGGCAGTTGGCTAAAAACAGTCTCAAATCAAAGTTGTAGAGCCGGCCGAGGGCTATTTGGCTGTATTTACAGTTTTGCAAGAGACCCCCTGGTTATTGTGCAAATGCAAAATAAATTCCCAGAGCCGGCGATAAATGATGGCAAAGTTGATGTACATGCCTGGGAACTTTCCATCAATTGTTGTTATAGTGTTGATTGACAGGCAGGTGCTGTTGATCAATGTGTAGCCCAATAAAGAAGGTATATAAGCAGGTACAAATAAGAAATACTTATGCCATTGATGCCGGAACTGGCAGTCAGATGCGAGGATAGACGGGGCAGGTGCATATTATAATGTGCACTAGGCCTGGTTGGAGCCAGGTACAATACATTGTGCACCTCTGGATAATCCAGTGCACATATAATGGTACTACAGGGGCAGCTCCACCCCGTCGAGGAACCGTGGCTCTGTGTAAGCTCCCACCGAAGTGGACGATAATTCATAAATTCCGGCGGCTAATCCCTCTTTCCAGCAGCGAGGGCGCAGACACCGACGATGGAACTGAGTCGGATTTCGTGCCCGAGGAGAAGACGGCATCGCCCGATTCGGATGAGTTCCCCTCGTCCCTTCCGATTCCTCCCGCTGGTGGCGAGATGGATGTCGACGAAGATTCAACGCCGCCCCGCAAGCCTCGTCCATCCGCGTTGTCCTCGTCTCGCGGGAAAGTGTCGCCTACCAAGCCGTCGAAGTCTGTGCATCGTGCACGATCACCCGAAGCAACAGCGTCGTCGCGTCCCCCGACGCCCGACAACTCCGTTGTCCTCGAATCTCGAGGAGCGCCCTCTTCCGGACTGGGCAATTCCCGACCACGTTCCTGACTTCGTCGTCCGGCGCGACCCCCGCGAACCCTCGCCCGCCGCGGGTACCCTCCCTTACAAGCCTGTGTCGGATGTCGAAATTATGGAGACGTTCAAGGACCCCCGCCTCGTGAAAAGCCGTCTCGAGGACTCGCCGCCCGAAGTCTTCGACAACCCCGCGTACCATATCTCGCCAACAGGAAAATGGCTTCAGAAGCTTGCGGAAGGCGACTGCTCGGTGGCTAGGTATTGCCGCATGTACAACGGGATGCGCGTTCGGCTGCTCGTTTTCCTTCATAGATTCCCCTCTGCTCTTCCTCCGCCCCGAACTTCCCGTCAACCGAAACGACCCCTTCTACGAATATACCGAGCCCAGACCCGAGCGCAAGCGATTCGTTCCCACTCCGCTGAGGCTCCCGGAGGCTGGTGATGAGTCCTTGACGTTCGCAGAGTACCAGGTGGTGTCCGACAGGAACTCGAAGCTCCGGGCACAGCACGATGCGCAAGAAATGGCGCGTTTCCGACAGCTCGAAGCGGACAACCTCGCTGCCCTCAAGACATGGGAATCCCGGGCCAACGACTACCGCCGCAATCTCCCGATTATTCGCGCTCGCCAAGTCGAGGTTCTTGAGTCCTACCAGGCAGACCGTGAGCGAATCATCGACCGCATCGAGCGCCAAGCGAACACCATCGGGGAGTACGCGTACTTCCTCGCGAAGCACGCGCTGCCTCGATCTGGCAGTGGTCGGGGGGTCTCCTCTCGCGTCGCCGCTGCATCGGGGGAGCCGGTGCCTCTGATCGCGGTCCCTCCCAAACGAGGCCTCGCGGAAATCAACGACGTCGAGCTGCCACCGATCGCTGCGATTTCGGAGGACGATAGAGACTCTGGCGAGGAGCGGCCGCCGGAGGTTTCGCGCACAGGCGCTCCCAGCAAGGGAAAGGCGAAAGCGACAAGCTCGACGTCGGATCGCGAGCTTCGGGAGGGTTCCGTTGCGAACACATCGCATATCGCCCCCGGCGCTGCCCTCTCTGCCAAACCCGAGCCGTCGAGCGCGGGCTCTTTTCTGGGTACTAGACCGTCCGGCGCGGGACCTAACGCGGGCGAAGGGGGCTCGTCGTCCACTGGAGCGGGACCGTCGTCGACTCAGCAAGGGCAGTGTTTCGATGTCGATGCCTGGCACAAGGCGCACAACCCTTTCTCGGGGCCCCCGTTCCAGCAAGACCTCGTCCTCAACGCGAATGGGACCAAGGCCGTCGTCTCCCACAGCTGGCAGCTCGACCCTGTGAATCCGTGTTTCCTCGCGCGTCTCGCCCCCTACGGCGTCCTCGCTTCGCAAATGCCTTCCTGGGCGGTGACTTCTCGGGCAAAGGTAGGTCTTTTTTAAGTGGGTCATTTCCGAGGTAAATTGCTGATCTCTCGTTTCGTCCATCAGGGGTGCAAGGAGTGCCACGAGAACGGGGCCGCTTGCGTTCGTCTCGTTCAGTCGGGGGCGCCGCCCGTTACAAGTTGCCAGCGGTTGCCGCATGAAAAACCGGACCTGCGTCGCGTGGTCCTCTGGATTCGACTTTACGCTGACCGGTAAGCAGCCCATGTCCCCACATAGCTTTGATTTTGACTCCGCTCACGGGTTTCTTCGCAGACCACGTTATTTCCACCATGAACACCGAGCTCGTCGACATGTACGTCGACGCGATCCTGTCGTCCCTGACTCCGCCCACGGGAGTCGACATCGCCGCTCAAATCATGTCCCGCGTCATAGTGTATTGTCAAGACGCGAGGCTTCGGGAGGGACGTGCTCCTCGTGCGGATCTGTCGGAGGCTGGGGCGCCCTTGGAGCGTCGCGTCGACGTTCTCGTTCGCCCGGGAGCCGGACGCGAGCAGTTCCTCGAGCGGTCCTTCGTTCCTTTCCAAGGCGCGCAATACGGCGACCGCGACCATCGCCTCCCCTCTTCCCGTCATCCAGGACCCGAGCGACGCAGCGACGTTCCTTACACACATTCTCGAGGACGTCGTCGAGCGTATTTCCGCAGGGGCTCGGGACATGGGGGGCTCGTTCGGGCAGCGCGTCTCGCAGGCCTTCCTTCCCGACCGCCGAGTCGAGCTCCCGGGGGGCTTCGAGGCAGGCGACCGCCCGCTAGACCTGGCGGGGGTTCATCGCCGGCGGAGACGTTCTACCACCTCCGCTGCACCCGCCAATCCTGCCGTCCGACTCCGAATTGTCCCGTTTCCCTTCGACGTACCACTTCGGTGGCGAGGTGCGCGCTCTTTTGGAGGAGAAGTATCCGGGACGTCTCGCCTATCGACACGCCGATGGAAGGGTCACCGGCCCTCTCGTTGCGGGAGGTTTCGACACCCTCGGAGGACGATTCTGCTCGTGAAGACGACTCCACTCGTGAGGACGACACTGCTGGCGAAGGCGCCCCCTTGGCCTCGTACGTCTTTTTCTTACGTGGGACTCGTACCCAGATTCTGACGTTTCACTTCCAGCGGCTAGGTGCGGGAGGCCCTGCAGTAGCCTTCCTCCCATCGACGAGGAATCGCGCAACATGAACGCCTCCCACGTCCTTCCGTGACGTTCACGTCGGTCCCGACCACGCCCTCGAATTCTTCGCAGACGTCGTTCGCAAGCCTCGGGAGTACAAGGATCCTCGGCGGCCCTCGATTCGCGGGCTGCATCGTTCGAAACGAACCCCTACCACCCCCCGCAAGCTGGTGGGTCCCTCTTTGGTCGGTTCGTCGGTCGACCGTTTTTCCACGCTGGACATGACGCCACTCGTCCCGTCGACAGTACGAAGGGTGGGTACGCGTGGGATGTCGCTCCCTCCGCGAATCGTTATCGATACGTATATCGCCAGGCATCCTCTCCGGGTCGCGCGGCCTCCGTCGACGAGGGGAGCGCAGGTTCCTTGAGAGAGCTCGAGACCGGCGACGCGAACGACGCGAATGGCGCGTCGGGTGGATCGATTGAGTCGGGCGGCACGGTCGCGGTTCATCGTCGGGGGCGGGGGGTCGAGGATGTCGATATGGAGTAGGGGCGAAGGGCGCCCCTTCAAAAAAAAAAAACTGCTGGATACTACGTCCGAGGGAGCCGTCCCTCAAATTATTGTGTTGCACAGTTGCTTCCGAAACTCCCCAGTGGCGGCTGGGTCGAGAAGATTTCATAAAACCCGCCCTTTTTCGTTTTTTCATCGGCCGCGCTGAGGCCTGGACCTTTTCTTTCGTATGCTCGCTGATTCGTTGTTCCGTGGCGCGCCCCTTTCCATCTCTATCATCCACTCCCTGGACTATCGCGCTGTTGTATGTTGTAGCCACTTGTATTTGTTTTTCGTAAACCGCTGTGTCCGCCCCTTCGAGGGCCCAAAAAGCATGTAGTCGCCCCCTAGGGGCTTGAATAAATCAATTTTGACTTCGCTTGAATTATTTTGTGGGTTTTCTCGAGAGTTCGTGCAACGGCTGGACTTCCTAATTAGGAAGGTGGATTTAGAGACGATCGCGATCCCTGTTTCGGGCCGATGTCCGTGATCCGTTAATTTCGTTAAGACAATGTTCGTAGTCGAGGTATGTGTCGTCGTTTTCGGTTCCCGTTAGGCGTAGTGACGGTGCTACGTTTGAGTCGCGTGGATCGAGTGTCGTTTCCGGAGGGACGAGACCGATCATCTCTTGTCGTAATTTCGTGGTTTCGGATCTCTTGTTGAAAATAGATAGTATTTGAGAGAGACACTACAACAGGTCT